>CAEFZY010075326.1:0-17818 GCA_903066815.1 Brachyrhaphis roseni
ATACATAAAAGTAATAGAAGATTTCTTCATGACTGATAATTTCTATAATTTTATCTGGAGTTTGTGTAACCCCCATTTCTGATGCAGTCATTCAGTAAATTACAAATATGCATTCAAACAGACTGAAATCACCTTTTGAAGATAACCTTCAAGCAGGTATTAAACACACTTATCATGAAGCCCATATTTCTATATTGACTTGATTGTATTTTTTATTGGTCTGATGTCAAATTCTTATTGAAAGTGACATGTTTTTATTAGCTGCAGCCAGAAAATCCTTATAATTAGCAGAAATAAAAGCTTGAAGACATCAGTGTGTGCATAATCTGTAGGTTGTGTTTCACTTATTGAATTTAGTTACTGAAATAAATTATATTAATGCGTCGCTATTTCACAAACCACCACTATTTACCATTTGCAAAACAAGTCATAATTTAGCATAACCGCAATCACTAGATATCAGGAAAATGTTTTTAGTGCGACCCTTGGTTTGTGTA
Source organism: Brachyrhaphis roseni (assembly GCA_903066815.1). Lineage (NCBI taxonomy): Eukaryota > Metazoa > Chordata > Actinopteri > Cyprinodontiformes > Poeciliidae > Brachyrhaphis > Brachyrhaphis roseni. The sequence continues at coordinate 498 of CAEFZY010075326.1, forward strand.
GAATATGCATCAACAGGCTTTAGTTGGCATTAAATGTCAGTAGGGTTAATAAGTCGGAGTTTGGTCTGTGAGTCACTTAGATTCTCATAAGCTCAGTTTTGCTCCATCTTCAGATAGTAGACATGTTGGAATTTAGTACTTTAAAATCTCATTAACATTTTTTTTTTCCTTTTGTGTTGTTGAGATAACACCCCCTATGGGAAATAATTAATTACTTTCATAACAGTTCCTTAATTCATTATTCACCACATATTTCTTTTGATGATCGGAAGGAGTTCCTTTTTCTTGAACTATAGTACTGATTATGTGGGCCTTCTTTTTAAAAAAAAAAAACTATTTATGGTTCCATCTGTTTTTGACCGGAGCACAAACAGCTTCTCTGCACATGTGGGGACTTACTTAAGCAAACAAGAAGCACCTGACCGCGATGTGGAGCTGCATAGACCTGCGGCATTTTTCGTTCGCAAAAGTAAATTAATGAATTGTTTAATTATAGCATAATAGAAAAAATTAAAAAGCAAAGTATCTCTTGCTAAATGTATTTGATAGAATAGTGAAAAGGCTCAAGTACATTATCTGCCACACTTTAATATCATGCTGCCTTCCAATTTTGAACACTAGATAAGAGAAAGTAACCACATATTAAACATATTAATATTTTATGGATATCAATAAAACTTCCTCAGTATCGATCAAATTCATTACATTGTTTAAATATATTGAATAATGCTGAAAAAACGATGCTTTAATACATAATGAAGAAAAGTTATTTTACAGTACTATTGCTGATAAATGACCTAAAATTTATATAAATAGATATATATTAGCTATATGTCTGCCTCAGTAAGAATATTAACATTAATCCAAAGTATAATCCTACATCCTTATCTAATAAGGATTAATTCCACATAAAATACTTACAGAAATATCTACACAAATCTTTTTTTTTTTAGCCTTACTTTGTGTTCACGTGTCACAGCTGCAATTTGACAAAGTTTTTCCACTTCTTCTTAATTAGCTTGAAAATGACATTCCTGTCCGACTTAACAAAAACCGTTCTCCGATTCGGTTTCCACCTCTGGCCCGGGTGTAATCTGGACGAGCCTCAGTGCTTAGTGGGAAGCCTGGTTTGGAGACAAACATATGATTCTGGCTGCAGTTTTCTTTGGGCCGCTTCATGTCGGCGTCACGCTCAGCTCGTTAGAGCCGACGCTCCCAAATCTGCTGACAATCCACCTCTGTGTGAGGACAGAGAGGAACAAACTTCTATTGGATTTACAATATTAGGTTACCGGAGAAGTGAGAACAGAGAATCGGTTTTGTTAACGATTCACTGTGACACCAGGCATCATCAATGCCACTCGGGCGCCTGACTTGACCCGGTCTTTCTATTGGCTGGTTACCTGGTGAGGAGGGTGGCGACGGGAAGGTGGTGCACTGCAGGCGTGGCCGGGAGGCGTGAATGGGAGCACATATCGATGAGGGACAGGACCTCTTTCCAAACTTCACAGGACCGCCTGTTCGTCCAGAGGGAAGCTTCAGGTCCAGCGGCTCGTCCAGAGAAAGCATGGCTGCTGAAGACTGGAGCCCTAAGGCGGGAAGAGCAGGGGCTCGTTTTACAAAGCACTCAACACAAAACAAAGGTAATTAAATCTTCAGCGAGAAATACTTTGAAATACTTTCAGCTGAGGCATAAACAATGTGGTGGTGTTTGAATCTTGTTTTGATATTTTAACGGTGGAGGCCTTGTTTGCCTCCACACCTGTATCACATGTGTGTCAACTGCTTAGTCTTCCACGTAACTGTCTGATCTCATAATGTGCAGCAGTGGCTGCGTTTCCATTGACCGTATAATTGTCCAATTTGACATTTTGAAAATAAATTTGACTAATGGAAACACGGCAATTTCGAAAACTTTTTTCAATAAAAATTTTTGGCACTAAGACGTGTCAAAGTTGGTTTATTTTGCAGAACTGCACTCAAAACACTTTTTTTTTTGCATCAGACGAGTCACATGATCAACAACTGGATGTTGAAGATGACAAAAAGTGGTTGGAGGACGATGGTAGGAACCCGGTTGCAGCTGTTTGTATCTGGGATCTTGTTCTTTTAGTCACAAGCTATATCTCATGAACATAGACTAGGGTCAGAAAATAGGCAGAACGGAGCAAACCCTCACTCCATCAGCCCATCGTCAAAGGAGGGAACCCTTTGGTACCAGATGCCCTGGTACCTTTCCTACAGACTGGTACCACAGGAATTGTCTGCGTCCTCTAAATGACATTTAAGAGGTGTCTCAACCACTTCTAAGGTCCTGCCATCAGGGAGTTTATTTAGTCTCTCAGCATTCCTCTATGGTGGCCATATTTGGGAGATCTTCAAAGCACTCCCTCAACCAATCAGCAGTATCCTCAGTTGGGTCCGCATTTCTCCTGCCTGGCATTGTCCCAGGTTTCCCTTTCTAAGCTGTCAAACGGTCTTCCAAAACTTTCTTGAGCCAAATCAAGTGTCCTTCTCCACATCCTATATACATTCCTCCGATGACAGAGATTTTGCTTCTGACATTCTGGCCACCCAGCACCCGAGTCCCTCAGATTCAACCAGATGCTAAAGCTTCCTTCCTCAGCCCGACAGCCATGTTAACACAGAAACCCTAAAACACAGGCAAATTATCTTACACGGTCTCCAAAAACATTTTACTTTCCAAATAATGTAGACATCCCAAAGATATTTTCCTTCTCCTTCCAGATCTGAAGGTTTAAGTGTGAGTGTTAACGTTTACCCGAGGTCAGTCTCTCATTCAACAGGATGAGGAAAATCTGATTCATAGGTCAAGCCACATGTCTGGTGAGCAGCTATCAAAACAAGTTCATTCTCACACTCAGGGATGTTGGCCAATCACAGGCTTAGTTGTGTCAGATTTGTGCTAAAAGGGAAAGTCACGTCCAAACAGGGATGTTTAGAGAACAAATGATTTATTTAGCATAGTGTTTAAAGTAAATATACTTTCTTGATATACAACAAAGTATGTCTTTTCTTTACTATGAAGAATGTGCAGTTCTGATATGGGCGACATGGGCAACCACCCAGGGCAGCATGAGCGCCCGCCGAATCCCCTTGTGCTTCACTAAACTAGTTTAAAAAAAAAAAAACAGAAAATAAATAAATTCTTTATAATTACTTGTAAACTCAAAAAGCTGACTAAGACAATTTTGTGTTTATTAGAACCACAAAAGTAAACAGTTCACGGTTTGCAGCTTCTAAATGTCTTCAACTCTCCTGGAAGAATAATCTGGAAAGCATATGTATGCAAAAAAAAAGCAAAAGTGCATGCACATAAATTATACAATTAATCCAAAGGTAATAAAGCTACAGCGTAAATGACTACAAAAGAGGAACAAAATGAGTAACAAATAAAGAACCTATACTCTTGGTTAATGCCACATAGCTCATTACTCTAACAATCCACTTCTGAGAAAGGTTTGAGTTCCTCTAGTGACGCATCACAGAAAAACACATCTGTCTCTAAGTTTCTGAGGGAAAACCTCATGGTAGTTGTCGTGATATTAAACTGTTGCTCTGCATTTCTGCGGTCGGCCCTTAAGTGGTTCGACAAGATTTCTCAGTAGTGTTTTCATTTCTTAAGGTTGAGCCCTGCGACCGAGGCATGAGTCAATCAGAAAGATCTCTCTGTCCTTGACTCACTGCTGCGCTCTTGTCGAACAGAGTGACTCGAGATTCGGATATCGGCTTCAAAGCGAAAGCGTCGCGGGGAGAAGCCAAAAACGGGAAGAAGCCGTGGTAAGGTGGAAAAATCTTGCAGGAGAGTCAAAATGGTTAGCAGCTGCTGGAAAAGCTGACAGCACTGATGGCTTTAGCTTTGCAATTTTACAACATGGTGACACTTCCCCTATTAATCCTGTTAACGGCCATCAGTCGCATGCATGGAGAAGATGCACCCTGCGCTTTACTTCATGTAAGACTGAACAGCCCTCGGTGTGCATTTTACTTCCGAAAGATCAACAAGGGGAAGTTGTTTCCCAAAATGACTTGGAACTGGAGCCTCCCCAGATTTTAAAGGGGCAGTATTGTATATTTTCCATTAATATAGTGGCATTTTATAGCACAATCAAGTAACTATGTTCAGTTTCTATAAAAAGGCTCTATATGTCAGATATGACTTAAAAGAAATTTGACGTCGTAACTTTAACGGTGTAAAATTGGGTCTCTGTCTCTTTAAAATCTCCTCCTCTTTCTGAAAGAGGCAGTCATCACTACATCGCTCCTCTATTGACCCTTTAGCAGCGTTTCAATGGAAGCAGCTCGTATAATGAGCTCAGCAGATGCTCTGTTCCACCAGGTGGTTGCTAATTGCTGCTGGCTAGTCTGAAGGAGCTGAGTGGGCAGAAGCTCAGCTTGGAAACTGGAGCTTCGTTGTGGAAGGTGACTCTCGGTCCAACCAGGCGTTTTGCACAGTTGAATGGTTGCTACGGGAGATTAACGGATTTCTCAAACATGCGTGACAGAATGCATAACACTGCCCCTTTAAAACTTTTATACTTTAAACCCTGTGGTCATTTATCCCTTATGACGTCAAGTTGAATTAGTTAAACGGTTTTATTGAACACTTCTGGTTGTCGTAAAGTCATATTGTGACCATAACAGTTGCGTAGTGATTGCTTTGGCTGAACAACATCTCGACAATATACGGTTATTGCAGTAGCAGCGTTAAGAACATGGCCCAGGACATTGGCCTGTTTGGAACCTAATATTCACCACCTTTTATATTTAGTGGGTCTTAAATTTGCTTCCGTCCCAAACCCACAGAGGAGCCACTCTCTGAGCTGCCTCTCGTCATTTATGCAGGGTTCCTACACAGCTTTCATGGAGATATTCCAGACTTTTCCAGACCCAGTTTTCCAGAGATTATACTGGAGAGGGGGATAAGAGTTTTGCCTTTACATTCTCTAGTTGTGCAGACCGATGTTTCTAAAAATGTATAGAGGATTGAAAACACATGGAACATGGACGTAATCCGTCTCTCGACCAATCGGCACCAGCCTGAAAAAAATGGAAAACGGATGGATGTCGTGATAAGACTCAAAGTCACAAAATATCCTGGGGAAGGAAATTTTTACTCATTTTGAGAGTTTGAGAGATATGGGGTAAGTTCAACCTACACATAAAAAACCCCAACATATTTTAATGTAAGCAACTTCCCCCATAATTTGGATTAAACTGAACTTTCCTTCAGGATGAAATCTCAATAAAAACATAATCTGAAGCTGCAGAACACTGGAATTCATTCACTGTCAGAGTTTCCATGTAATCTCTCCCATGCAACAAAGGTGAGTGAATGCAGGATTTATGAATCCTTGAAATAAAAAAATAAAAAAATCTCATTAGGGTTAGAAGTAACCATAGAGAGAGGAATCTCTCTCCCAGGTTTTTATCTTACTGAGGGCAGCATTTTTCCCTCCCTCACACACACTTTGCAACACTTTTGCAAGCAGTCAAGCTAGTACAAACACAAGAAACAACCCAGGGGAGATTAAAGGTTCTCGGCCGTTACTTTTTGTGTGGGGGGGGAAATGTTTAAGGTGGCACTCACATTTCAAAATGTTCTTCCTCTGAACTAAACCTATTCCAGAGCGTATTACGTTTTCAGGACAAAATGTCACAGCGATGGCACCGTTTAAGAAGAAAACTAACTTTGTGATCCTGCAAAAACTGGAAGTTGACCTGCGTTTAAACCCCCATCAGCTCGCATATTTTCCTTTAGATAAAGAGGAAAATTACAACAAAATGCAGCTCTAAAGAGAGAGAGAGAGAGAGAAAACACTCATTAGTCCACCATTGCTCACATTGTTGACTAATGCAGCCCAGTCTGCCATGCCAACTTTAGATTACACTCAGATGTTTTTTCCAAATTCCATCCTGGAACGTCACAATAAGACCAACGAGGCAAAGCAGAGGAGCGACAATCCAGCCTTTCTAAAACGCAAAGAAACAAAGTCAAAATTTGAGCTGTTATTGCTTTGCTTTTTCTTCAAAATTTGCCAGAAAAATCTGTCTTGGAAACTTTTTTTTTTTTTTTTACTTTTACTTGAAACCCCGCACCCCAACTGGAAAACTTTCAGCAGGCATCTGTTTTTTCTGGACACATGTTTTTCAGCCTCTTAAATGGCACCAGACACCTACGTTTGAACATAGGTTGTTTTTTTTTTTTTTTGCGACACAGCTGCCAAACCTCAACTGGGTGTCCCGCTGCATGGCTCGCTAATGACAGCTGGCAGCGACGACGTTCTTGATTTACTTTTTTTTTTTTAATACTGGCTGGATTCGAACCAGCAACCTCCCAGCCACATGCGCGCCTCCTCCCTCGGGCTCCCAGAAACTCGCTGTCGCCACAAATTCTTCCACAATCACTGACACAATCCCCCGGCAGAATATAAGGCAGAGGCTAAACCACAATGAAGTCAGTGTTTAGGGTCCCGGCTGCTCTCTTTGCCAACTTCTTCACCACACTGGTTTCTCGTTCCGCTGCAACCTCGCTGACTTTTCTCATGCACACACTCGCATACGGACTACTGCTCGGGAGCACTGTTGCGGCAACGCACATACGCCGTCGGACCTTCGCCACATGCGTCCAGACACGCACGCCAACCAGAGTCACGCTATGCCGGAAAGACTCTCAGCAATGCCTAAACCAATAACCTCCAGCAGCTTTCCCCCTCAAATACCTGCGACATGTCTAACGACTTCCATCCTTAGCAGAGCACAGACTGTGACTACAAGAAAACTTGCATTTAAGAATACTGCATTTGGTCCTGCAAATGTGCACTCTCAAACGCTGAGGCCTGCAAACGTTTAGGTGTGCAGAGCTCTAAAAACTTGCGCAAGGTTAGCTTTGAGACACCACACAGCACATGAGCTTTTCTCTCATGAACTCCTGCACAGTTAAAACATCCATGACATGTCACACTTAATGGAGTCCGACTCGAGCTCAGGTACGACGCACACACTCATCAGGCTTTCCTCCCCTCACAAGAAACATTTGCTTCTACGGTCGCCCTGGTCTGGCCTCTCCCTCCCTGTAATTTTTTTCTACTCCCTCCTCTCTTGTCTTCCCTCCTTCTGACTCCTTCCTGTGGTTTTCCTCTCCCAATTCACCAGCAGAGCATACCTCTCCTGTTCCCTGCTCCTCCCACTCCTCTCTCCCCCCTGCCTTCCCCTCGCCTCTCTCACATACTTTATTCTCCAGTGCATTTTTAACTCCCTTCTTTCATTCCTTTCCAGTTTCTTGGATCGTGTGTGTGTTTGCAGCTTTGCCTATTGCTTTATGTACATAGCGCCACATGTAATGTTTTATAAGTGTTATGAAACTTAATGCATTCTGTTAGAACTCTATAAAAGTGTGGGACGAAAATGGTCAAGATTGCTTGATCTGCCAAGCAAAGAAGGGTTGAGGGAGATTGGGATCAACGACAGCTCGTCAAGTCGTTAAAAAAAAGAAGTCAATGTTCAATTTTTAGAAGTGATGTTCTTTGATCTTTCCAGTGCAAGTCCTTTTAAGGAATTTCAGAATGTCCCTGCAACTGCCAGGATCACAGAGGGAGCTGTGTTTCTGTGATCTGAAGGCATAAAGAGGCAAGAAGAACGAGGGCATTTATAAAGGTCTGAAGTGTCCGCAGGAGACTTTGAAATTGGATGCCTGCTTGAAGAGTACTGGGCACAAACAAAAGGACTAAATGAGTGGTAATGGGCAGAATCACGATGGAAGTCTTGAAGGGGGGGCAGTCTGCTCAAACCACAAAGTGAGGAGAAACAGAGTGAAAACAGAATTCAAGCAGGGCATAACTTTTGGGAGCGAGCAGACAGACTAGGAAAGAGGTGTGTTATTTCTTGCGTGAGATATTTTAACCCAGTGAATAGAATTTCTGAATGAGTAAGACTAGAGGGTTTTTGTTTTTTTATGGAACAAGTAAAAATCATGTCAAGTCCAGGTAGTCCAGTCATTTTAAAACTGATTGGCTACATGACTTGGATTTTTTTGGTGTGTTAAGATTCCTTCCGTCCTTCCGTCCATCCATCCTTTGCCTCCCTAATGACACTTTCCAATCACTCATTCTGGGGTATTCCAAGATGTTCTCTGTCCAGAAACAACATATAATCTCTCAAGAAAGTTCCAGGCCCCGCCCATGAGTCTTCTTATTAGTTGATCTCGCATGGAAAACGTCCAGGACTCATTCTGATCAAATACCCAAACTACATTAGCTGACTTTCTTTGAAGCCGAGTTTTTCTCTGATCTCATCCCTGGCCATCGAACAGCGGCAGCTCGGTTCAGCCGCTAGTATCCAAGATCATTCCGCCATAATCCATATCCCACAACATGGGCTGGTAAAAACAGAGCTTTGCTCTTCGACTCACCTGTGTCTCTCAGTGCTGCATTTGAAGCCCTGATCCTTCAGTTGATCTCTGGCTCCATGCTACCAACACTCTGTAACAAGACAATAAGAGACCTGAATGTCTCCATTTGACTCAAACACGACTTGGAGGAAGCAGTCTACCATTTGTCTTGTTAAGAACTATTGCCTCTTTAATTGGTGGAAAGTTGCAGTTGAATTATCCACCAAAGCATAGACTGTTTTCCATTTCTCCAAGATTTTTCACAAACCATTTCCAGGGTAGGGAAAGGGTCTTCCCCAGGGTATTATAACTGAGGGGCCTGCTTGGAAAACCTCCTTTTGAGAAGCAGATGTCCAGACCACCTGACTGGTTCCCTTCAAACTAGGGACGCAGTAGCTCTATTTGACGCTCCCAGAGAGCTTCTCACCCCTCATCTCTATGTCTCAACATGGCCACCATTCAAAGTAGGATCATTTTAGCTGCTTGTCATTCATTCTTTCTGTTATGGTTCATATTTCATATTCATAGGTGAGGGTTGGAACCAAAGCAGATTAGTAAATCAAGAGTTTGGCAACAGATCAGAGCAGCCCCTGCATCTTCTGATCCACAGTTTGGTCTGAAACTATAGCAGAAGTGACTCTCATCTCACAATAACAATTCTATTCTATTGTCGGTGCTTGAATTGGTGTTGAAAACTATTTAATTATCCAGTTCACTCACTTAGAAGCAGAAATTTCCAGAAAGGTCGCTAGAATCTGAAATTCCAGTCTGTGGCTTTATCACCAGCACCATCGTCTGAAAATCCAACATGGTTACCCGCCAGTGCATATAAAAATGAGCTACAGATGAAAGAGAAAATACAGATTTGTTTGCACTCTCCACAACGTGTCACTCATTTAGATGTTCACGCAGTCAGAATGCTTCAAACTTCCATCTCTAAGCATGTTGATCAAATATCTTAAAGCAAGAAAATGTTTCTGGTTTAGGATTCTAGCAGTAACCAGTTTAGAAACAGCTTATAAACCAACAAATCCCACCAGGTTTCAAACCTGAAGCTGAAATATTGTTAAGTTGGGTTGGATGTAATTCCCAGATATACAAGTTGAGAGTTTAAATCTCTCTCCACTGTGTTTCGCTCTCAAGGTCTTGATAAGGCAAACAGCAATGTGCAAGAACCACTAACGTTTTGGATCGTCCAAGTCCCGGTGTTAACGAGAACTACGGTGTAAACGGGCTGTCTTCTATTATGTCAGGTCCATTTCTCAGTATGATGTCAGTGCCAACGTCCAGGATGCCGACCTTCCCTCATGACGTAAAATATGGCCGCCACAGGAAAACAAGCGAGAGAGGAGGAGGTGAAAACCTCAAACAGAAAACGCAGGACATGGACTCCCACCCTTTCCTCTCCTCACACTTTTCCCATTATTTGTCTCAGTTCTTCCCTCCCACCCTCTCTCGCTCTGGCTCTCTTGCATCTCGGCAGAGCTAAATGATGCAACTCTGCAGACCGAGTATGCAATAGTCACCAGTAGAGCCTGTAGATTGTCTCGCACTGACACTGGCGTCTTCACCCCTTAGAAAGGGAGTGGCAGAGGCTGTCAGGGCCAGAGGAGTGGGGGAGTAGCCTTACGAGAAGGGGCCTATTTTCCTCTTAAAAACTGTTTTACTGACCTTCTGCCCATTTTTAAAGAAGGTTCAGCAACTTAAAACGTTAAAATCATCCAACAGAGACGCTGTAAAACACAAACCAAGTCAAATTAAGGGAGAACAAATTCTTTAAAGTCAAACTAAACTTAAACAACGATCAACAGGATCATCACATGTTTTGATTATGAAACAAGCTGAACTTGAAAAATGGTAAATGTAGCACACCTACACATCACATGTTAATGGAAAACAATTTGTTGCAATAGACAATCTAGTGCCAAAGAAACATGAACATATTATTTGGTGTGATGAAACTGGTCAAATTATTCTTTCTCTAGCACATGTCACCCCGGTTAACATCACATTTTCTAACTACAACCGTCTTGAGAGACATTTGGGAACAGTATTGCAGCAGGATTTTGAGTATTTCAGGTTGTCAAGTTATGCCATAAAAACGACAGCAAAAACATTGTGTACTGGCACTGTTTGATTGGTTTAAGGACGCAGTTTTAACATGTAGTTTTTACTCAGAAGTTAAAACTTCTGAGATTTTCTTTGGACAAATAAAAGGACACCCACATCTCTAGATGTTGCTGTTCTGAGTGGGAAAATTGAATTCTTGACAATCAGAACCTCAAGATGAAACATGGCCGCCTCTACCAAACGAAAGGAGTGACATAGGCAAAAAAAAAAAAAAAAAACGTTTCTTTGCACTTCTAAATGTTTCTCATTAAACTATTCCAAACTGCAAAATTCATTTTAACAAACACGTCGCTGCGACGTTTGAAAGTATAACAAGTGCAATAACTACTTGCTTGTATTGCTAATGGTGGTTAGCCTGATCATTGCTCAGAGCAAATCCCACTGGCTTCTGAACTTAGAACTAATAAACAGTTGAGTTTATTGACATTCCCACATTAAAGCTCTGACTTCAGAGGTAAATGGACGACCACACAGGCAGCCAAAGGAATATAACGGTTTATTTTCTACTGCCACAAAAGGTAGTCCACATGCAACCATTGGAATCCACAACTTTCCCTAATGACAACACAGATTGGACCTCTTAGCCACATGAGGACATGAAAATATTTACGCATTTTTATAGAAAACTTCCATCGTGAGCCTTTCAGTATTTTTAACCTGTTAAGATGCAAAAAGTTCATGAACTGAGCTAAGGAGCTCAGTGTTCCAGCACGTAACTCTTAAATGGCAGGACATCCAACACCACAACAAAGAGAATCGAGAAAACATCAGAACCAGTCAACAGCGTGACGCTAGCCGCTTGGACCTTGGGGACACTCACATGGCCCCATTCGTTCTGTTTTAGCTCAACCAGGCAGCAGCATGCTGAAGTATACAGTTTTCAGTAGCGCTTCAAAAAAAAAGACCCAAATGAAGAAGTAAAGAGATTTCTTACCAGAATATCAAAACACAATGAAGATAATAATCTTTACTGTCAATTAAGCTATCCACAAAAAACAGCACATGTTGGCTTGTTGCTTTTCATGCATTTCTGTTTCTGTTCTTCAACATATCTGACCTGGTATTTTCCCCTGACTGTATTTAACCAAATAAATCCAACACACCTCTATTCATTCCCTTACTCGATTTAACCCTGTCATACTCCGTGTAATTCAACAAACCCAAGGTCGGTATGAGCGCTTTTAAGATGTGCAACAGGTAAGGAAATTACCAGCTTCAGTTTGGTCAACAATCACTCGTGTGCTTGAGCTGACGGGCGATAGTAAAAAAAAAAAAACTAAAAAAAACTAAAACTCCCTTCTCACAGGAAGAAACCTCCAGGAGAACCCGACTCGGGAAGGATCCCGGCTTCATCAACCAGCTGCGGCGGTGAGGACAGGAAAGAGACACAGACGAACACAAAAGCACGGAGCAGACTCAGGAAAGGCGGCCATCTGCCTCGACTGACTGGAGGTGAGAGCGCAGGAAAGGGTCACAAAGAGACACACAAGCACCAGGACGTGGATGCCAACTGTGGAAAGAGAAAAGTGCGTGAAGTGATGTGGATGGAGAGAGCAGATCAAGGAGCGGTGGCCACTTTGTTATGTAACGTAACTACATAAAAGGAAATTATAGATTGTAGGATGGTATGAACATACAGTATGTACTATAATATATATAATATAATGTCATAAATATAATATAAGGATGTGATGTATAAAACAAAAAGTGTTGCTCTAAGCACAGAACCATGCTGAACTCCATTATTGTGTCTGGTTGCATTTTCACTGGCCATATAATTTGACATTTTGAAAATAAATTCACTTTACTGAAACGTGCCAATTTTGGAAAAACATCTCACTTTTTGATAAAACGTTTTGGCGCTGGGATTAGGTGGTTATCTGTTAGATAACATAATGTAAGGATGTGATGTATAAAGCAGAAACTTACTGATCCAAGCACAGAGCCCTGCTGTACTCCATAACTAACTCTACCTGCGTTCCCACTGACCATATAATCTGACCCTTTGAAAATAAATTTGTTTAATTGAAACACGTCAATTTTTTTAATGAAAAGTTTTGCCACTGCATTGACGTGCCTTTTTTTATTTTTTATTTTTTTTGCCATATCAAAGTTGGTTTATTTTGCATATCCGTGATGGAAACACTTTTTTTTTCGTATTACGAGTCACATGATCGACAGCCGGATGTTCCTACTGGCACAAACCACAAAACAAAAAGAAGACAGGAAGAAGAAAGCGGAAGATAATGTTGCATTTTTTATTGGCTTATCATGTGAACAAACTCATTCATGTGTGTTTCTATGAAACACACATGAATGAGTTTCATGTGTGTTTTAAGTAAGGTTAAAACCTTTTTAACCTTACTTAAAAAGGTTTTTCCTTTTTAAGTAAGGAAAAACTGCGGTGTTTCCTTACTTAACGGAAACACCGCAGTTGCAAAGACATTAGAGGAATATCGACAAAGATTTGCGCACAATTGTAACAGAAACACAGGTACTGTATTTATTTGAATAAATCAATCTGCCTCAGAATATATCTGTACTATTTTGCATGTTTACAACAACACAAAGTTAGATCATGACATGTCAGCTTGAGCCATTTTGCCTCGACAACAATCAGGTCTAAATCTGGATTGAAGCTTCTCAGAAATAAAAGTCAATAAGCAGTATTTTATAAAGGGAGAAAATGCCCTATATTTTACAGATGCTTTCCTAATTATTCAAAATTTTCCTAATAAATTATTTTGTGTCTTGCAAAAGTTTTCCTACTTTTAAGTGACATACCTACGGTTTTCACATTGTATCATAACAATGTCTGTTTTTTTTTTGTTTTTTTTGTTTTTTAAGAAATGTAGTTTGACAAACCATCACAATGTTGTGCATAACTGTAGTGGGAGGACAATTATATATAGCTAGCTTTCAAAATATGGTACTCTGGTCAAGTGAGCCCAAAATGACTCTTTGTGGGCTCCATGCTAAACGCCTCTGAGGCGAAACATGGCGGTGGCAGGATTATGCTGTGTTTTCCTAGAGACATAAAAACTAATGAGTTGGTGGGAAGATGGATGGAGAGAAATACACAAAGTTCAACGTAATCATTTCTTTTCTTCTTTGTTTTGTAAAATACCTCGAGATGACATGCTCATAGAGAGAAAACAGAAACGCACAAAAACAGTTTTTCCAGATTTTTCTTTCCAAGATGGCTGAAAACATTGCATCATTTTCCTTCCATTTTCCTATTGTGCACTAATTTGTGTCGCTCCGTCCCACAAAATCCCAATAAAGTAAATGAACGCTTGTGGAAAAAGTGGTGAAAATGTGCAGGAGGCTTTAATACGGCTGCTCTTAGCGAAAGTTTAAAAAGTGAAGGTTAGAATCTGAATTCTCCGCAGAATCAAATGGTTGCATTTAAAGAGCGGAAAATGATCACAGATTGCAACAACTCTCACAAAAACACTTATGTAACCAGTAACAACAGCAGACCTTTGTTTATTTCTGTTCTTAAAATGAATTTTCTCTTAAAAGGAGTGTTTTTTTCTCTCTCTCTCTCTCTCTCTCAGCAACACATCTAAAAAAGACCATCAATGTTTCTTTGCAACCATTGGTCACAGATCAGAGGTCACCTTCTATCTCCTGCAGCTTTTCTTACAATTAGTGGAGCAATAGTTATTTCCCGACCATCTATGTTTTTATTCACAGCCACTCCATGTTTTTTGAGGGAAAAGTAACAAAAATTAAGATATAAAGAAAAGAATGAGGGGAGACAAATAGCAATAAAACACAATCTTTTTGCACTGAAAATGGAAAAGTTAAGGGAAAAAAAAACCCGAATGAGGAAACAAGTAAATCTTTCCAGAGATCGATTGGAGCCAAACAAGGCCAGGAATAGCCTGAATGCCGGACGCGAACACAGTTTTTGCAATATTTTCTTTCCACTTCCATTCAGGTTTGCCTTTGTTTTGTTTTTTCTCTTTCCCTATTTCTCTCTCTTTTTTTATTTCCTAGTATCCCTCTTTCATTCCTTCTGTCATCCAGACCCAGAACACATAAACACATGTGTCTCACATTCCTCTCTGCAGAGCAGATTCACCCAATTTATTTTCACTGTGTGTGTGTGTGTGTGTGTGTGTGTGTGTGTGGTTGGGTCTCCTCGTGAGTGTGTGTGTGCCAAGCAAGTAAATAATAACCAATCCAAGCTGCGTACTGTAGCCTGTCCGTCTTGTTTTTGGTTAGGAAACGTAGACAAAGGTTAAAGAAAAAGACTCCATTAAATATGAGATGGATGGATGGATGGATGGATTTTTAAAAAAATTGTAAAAACAAAATCTAGGATTACAAAAAAAATAATTTAAATTTGACAAGAAAAATGGTTTTTCTAGGATTTTTTTTCTAAGTGATTATTTGTAATTCTCTCCAAAAGCAAAGTTGTTATTTTGAAAATACGTCAGTAGTGTTAGTCACTAGGGGTTACTTACTGGATATTCCTGAATTGCTTTTTCATCTGTCTGCCATATAGGATTTAACAAAAAATTTCTTGCAATTGCAGCGGATGGCCAGTAGTTGGCAGTGTATTGTATGATGCACTGGTTTCCACTTCAGCTGACTGTGTGCATTTATAACATAAAAATCCACAAGAAACACAAGAAAATGGCTTTTAGATATCTGTCCACTGCAGTGACCGCTACGCATAAAAGCGTTAAAATCACACATGAATTAGTTTGTTCACGCAACAAGTCATCAAAAACCCTCATCGTGGGCGCGCTGTGGTGGCGTAGCGGTTAGCACAACCCACATTTGGAGGCCTTGAGTCCTCGACGTGGCCGTCACAGGTTCGACTCCCGGGCCCTGCGGCATTTGCTGCATGTCTTCCCCCCTCTCTCTGCCCCCTTCCTGTCAGCCTACTATGTAAAAGAAAGGGACACTAGAGCCCACAAAAAAAAAAAAAAACCTCATCGTCCTCCAACTACTTCCTGTCATCTTCTTATTCTTTGAGCTCTGAGTCAGTGGCAACATCCGGTTGTGGATCATGACGTGGAAACGTGTTTTCATTGCAGTTTTGTGAGATAAACCACTTTCAACACGACCAAAAGACCAAAAAATCACGCAACAATATGGCCGATGGAAACACAGGTACTATAGCTTGAACCACATCGGTCAGTTTGGGTTTCCCGTCTTGTAGGCCAGATCCAGACTGTTTAACAAAAAATGTTGTGAAGGGAGATGATGTTTTTGATTTTTGATGGGTGAGGAGAAATCTGCCCTCTACTTTCATAGCTCTCACCCACATGTCAGAGCTTAGGATCTTTGGGTGGAAAGTAAGAGCGCTCACTCCGTTCCTTTTGGTAGGTTGCCAAAATGCGTCCAGGCATTCTTTTGAGAGTTACAAAAGTTTTTCTTTTGGTGAATAAAACAATCTGTTTTCTGTTTTCAGCAATGGTAGTCGCTTGCTGTTGCTCCAGATGACAGACCGTCATCCACGTATGGTAGTATACCTTTGCCTTTCTGTGGGGGAATCAAATCCGAAGGTTTGAAAAGTGGATTTTCTTATCTGCTTTCAAAACGATGAAAAGACAGATTGTTATTTTATACTTAAGACTTAAAAGAAAAAGAAGACCAACAGACCAGGAATGAGTAGGGAGTGGAGAGGCAAATATGAAGGGGTGGGAGGGCGAGATGGAGGAAGGGGGGTGTTGAGTTGGGGTTTTTGGAATTCGGTCTGTGTTTGGTTTGGAAGCGAAGACCCCGTCTCTGGGCTCTCTGGAGGATAATGGAAAAGAGGGGGAGAAGAAAGAGAGGTTTATGGATGTGTGTGTGTGTGTGGGTGGGTGTGTGGGGGGGTGTGTGTGTGTGTGTGTATGTGCCCTCGCAGGTGGTCGGTACAAGCTGATGGAAGGGGTGGGGTCTCCATGTGTCTCGAAACGTGAGTGTTCGCTGAACCGCGTTGACACGCCGGCGTTCAGGTGCCGCAGCAAACAGATGGGAGTTGTGATCGTGTCAGAACGAGAGCGCGGAGACGCACAGAGGAGGTGAATAAGACATTCCTGAGACGGCGGAGGAGGAGGAGGAAAAGGGGGATGCAGGGAGTCAGTGGTTAGCTGGTGGTTTGAAACTAAGAGGAGAAAAATGACTGCCGGGTCCAGGGTTGGGCCCAAAATTGTTACCACAACCAGCCAGCGAGCCAGGGGGAAGCAGAGGAAAACACAGTCCAAAAAAAAAAAGAGTTATATAGGAGGAGAAACGAAAAAGGGCCTCCTCCTCCTACAGGAGGGCCTGCAGACTCCGTCCTGTGCTGCAGGGGGAGAAAAAAAGGGGGGAGAGGTGCTTTTATAGCTGGGCTGAACCCACTGAACCCATCATGTACAAACAGCAGAGAAAGTATGGAAACAACAGAGGCCTGAAGGCCGCAGTCACCCAAGGAGCTTCCAACGAGAGGGTTCAGGTCAGGGACCAGGACTGGACATTCGAGAGCGATGACAACAGAGTGTCATTGTGGCCATTTTTAAACAACTTACTTCAACTGATAAACTTCATTTTGCTTTGATTTTGCGTTTAAGTCTACTTTCCTTTGTCTGTCAGTGCGTTTCTTTGCCTTTTGTCTAATTTTTGGGACTATTTTACTTCCTTCATATCGTTTCAGTACTTGTAGTGTCTTGCCAAAGTATACACATAAATATATGTACACACATCGATATATATAAAAAAAATTCCCTTCTCACCCACCGCGGGTGGTGTTTCTTCCTCTTAGCTCGGGTCCTCTACCAGAGGCCTGGGAGCTTGAGGG
>CAEFZY010075330.1:0-10160 GCA_903066815.1 Brachyrhaphis roseni
CAATATTTACAAGCCACCGCCTTCTTAATTCAGGATCGTTTGGAAATCCATGAAAACTTAAAATCCCATTATATTAGAAAGACAACAAAGTGCATAGTATTGTTTTATTTGCGTCTGAAATACGACTTTGTCTTTTCTAGCCGTCACGGTAACTGAAAGCGTTCGGTTGTTGTCAGAGCTTTATGTGCAAAGAGCCCATTGCTGCTGTGTTACTGCCGCGTCACAGGCACTGTTTGGAAAGAAAAGCTAAGGTATATTATTAAAACTTTGAAAACTCTTTCTTGTGTACCATCTGTATGTAGGCACATGCGGCTTATACACAGGTGCGGCTTATGTATGAACAAAAAAAATTCTCTCTAAAATATGCGGGTGCGGCTTATAATCAGGTGCACTCTATAGTCCGGAAATTACGGTATGTATATCATGATTTAAAATTGCATTTAATTTAATTATTACTGAGCCTTTATTCTGAAAGACTTTAGTAAAGTTGGTAATGAGAGAGGGGATTAAAACCCAGGACTTTTTTTGCTGCAAGTCAACAGTGCTCCCAACTAAGTCACTGTGCAGCCGTTTTGTTCACAAAATTAAAGTTTTATTCACACCTAAGGGTAATTTAGAGGCCAATTAACCAAACAGTAATGGTTTTAGACTGTAGTAGGAAGCTGCAGTGCCTGGAGAGAAACCTGCAAACAAGAAAACTGTCTAATTTTCTTTTTATCCCAGAACATTTTGTCTCTTGTTGTGAATGTTTAAGTCAGTGTTTTTCAACCACTGTGCCGCGGCACACTAGTGTGCTGTGGGTGATCGTCAAGTGTGCCGTGGAAATTATCCAATTTCACCTAACAAATTAATTATCTGCAAATAATATGCCGTTTTCGAGTGTCTGTGCTGTAGAAGTGACTAGCAGCGTAATCATGCAATTTCCTTATCACTAGATGGCAGTAGGTACATAGCATTGTATGTTAAAACAAGATAATTAGTGATAAGAATTAATATATATTTAATATATGCGACTATGGAGTATCATTTGTTTACATTTTGGTTGGTGGTGTGCCTCGTGATTCTTTCAATGAAACCAATGTACCTTGGCTCAAAAAAGGTTGAAAAACACTGGTTTAAGTAACTGAACCCATCAACACATGTTCTGTCCCAGTTACTTTAACTTCTCCAGCCTCAAAATGCTCGGTTATTTTCTCATCAGGGATATTTTCCTCAACCAAATTAGACATTTTTAGCTCCTCTCCGAAAGCATCTTTATTGCTTTCAAGAGGAGGAGCTGGAGAAACCGTCACATTAGGTCTGTTTTCCTGGTCTTTCTCTTCTTTCTTTCCTTCTCATAAAGATAAATGAATCCCCTTCTGTACATGTCTTCACTGCAGCCGCTGCCTGCAGTGAAGACATGTTCATCAACAGCCCTCAGTGTCTGCTGTCCATGAATTAAGTAGGTGTAAAACTGGGCTCGGTCAGAACCACAGCAGATGACAGAGGACAGGTGGTAACGCTCCGTTCCACATCCTCCAGGTGCATCGATGCTTGGGTTGAGAATGACTTTGTGTTTTAAATGATTACATCTGGCCAACTGTGGCAGATAAAAGACCAGAACATTGTTGTCAGTGAGGCAGTGGTTGTGATTTAACTTTGACCTGCAGCCTGAACAAATAGGTTTGACACCCAAATCCACCCAACAGATAAAAAGAGATGCTATGTTGTCTACCGATGGTGAAGATGGAAGTACAACCAGGGAGCCGTTACTCAACAGCTCTAAGGAATCTGTCTTACATGTTGAAAAAGTGCTTCTGCTGTACAATTCTCTGTCCGTACTGCCACCAAAGGAGTCGAGCCAGACCAACACAGATTCCACTAAACATGAAATTTCAAAGTCTCTTCCCAGGCCCAGTTTCCTCTCCCTCAGCTCCATCAGGACTGGGGGGATCTCTTCTGAAGAAATGTGTTTTCTTGGATGTCGAACAGCTGAATGTATAAGGCTTACACAGCATGGAATGGATGACGCCTCTATTAACACCTTTTCCTGAGTGAGACACCTCCTGGTCACACTCGGGTTCAGGATGGATTGAAAAGTGGCATTCACCCAACTGTTTTACAAATTGTTGGAGAACTTACAGAAGTTCTCCTCCATGTCTGCGTGTCCTTCTGTCCTCGCCACATTGGGGATGTCTGAACAAACTCTCTGTTCCAAAGGGTTAACGTTCCCGTCCGGGTCCGTTAGTCCTTTCTGAACAGTGGAAAAACTGTCCCCAACAGCAATTAAGTCAGCGGCTCCATTGGCCCCCAGTCCTTCAGGGGCCCAATAAATGCTAATATTTTAACAC
Organism: Brachyrhaphis roseni; assembly: GCA_903066815.1. Lineage (NCBI taxonomy): Eukaryota > Metazoa > Chordata > Actinopteri > Cyprinodontiformes > Poeciliidae > Brachyrhaphis > Brachyrhaphis roseni. The sequence goes on from CAEFZY010075330.1 coordinate 2,331, forward strand.
AGACCACAGATATATATAAAAGTAACATTTGTTTATTGAGATTATCAATGCTGCTAAATTAGGTTTTAAATAGTTTCAGCAAAGAATTTGGATTGTTTAATATTTAAATGTAAGATTTTAAGGAGCTGGCAAGTTTACTTTGTAAAACTTCAGAGAACAGTATTCATAGTTAGATTTTGTTACCACAGCTACAATCTGATGCGATGAGTTTAATCTTTGAGTTTGAGCTCTGTTTCTTCACAAATACAAATTAGTAAACTGCAATTATAACTGAGTAGTTTCATCAATGAAACTACTCCCCCTCTCCAAGATTTCACTAAATCTAACACAGAAGCTGTAGAGGGGCTGATGTTTTTAGCAACAAAGGGGCCCTTGAGTCAAATTCTGCTGAAGGCCTCATACAGCAGTGGACCGGCCCTGCATGATGAGTTATTTCCGCTGCACTGAGCGCAGAGATGCGGAACAAACGAGGGATTTAATTTAATGCTTCTAATATGGCTTTAGTAGCTTTTCCATTTTGTGTCTGTTGAGTTTTTAATAAGAGACAGAAAATGTTTTGGTTGCTGGAGTTTTAAGGAACGACTTTCTCTGATTTCCACGCGGCCGCGCACATCGACTCTGGCTGACTAAGTGGACAAAGCATTTGGTATGATTTGATGCTTCATGTAACCGGAAAATAATAATAAAATAATATAAAACCAGCGTGATGCGTGACTATGAAGAGAGATCGAATGCTCCTCACCGGGTGAACCTGCATGATTAGGTCAGCGCTGGTTCGTTAACCACTACCGCTCCGGCCAACCGGGGACACATACATAAACTGTCAGCGCAGACAGAGCCAGGCGCTGGACATCGTGCTGGGATGTAAACACCGAACATAATCCTTTGTTCACAAAAATAAATCATTCTCACCTCTCCTCTGAAAGCGCCACTATAAGTTATTCCTGTGGTTCACATAGAGCTGCGCAACCAGATCTAACACGGCGCGTTTTAAACTCTTGCCTCAATGCAGAGTTCTGCAAAGAGACATGATTCATCACATGGAGTTGATGTAAATATCCATACATGTCATCCTGTGTCCAGTTTGACTGAAAGGAGGTGCGCGCATCCCCGCTGAGGTAAACTTCAAAAATAAAGCATCGACAGCGCGCGAGGTAACGTGTAGAGGCTTCAGCTGTGTGATTGGTCCGCTCTGCCTGCTTTAAATACATGAAGTATAAAATGTCTTCTATAAACTTATATTTTAGGAATGAAAATATTCCGCCAATGAAAAGCTCAGAGCTACAGAGAACCTTGTAATCTGGCTTGATTTAAAAATAAAAAAAAGTAAGCGTTTTTTTTATTTTTTTTTTTTTTATTCTTATTTTCCTAAAAATATAAACAAGCAACACTTAGCTTGGTGGGGCTAGTAAAGCATGGTGGGCTACCAGGCTTCTAATGCGCTGGGGAAAACCCTGGAGGAACAGATTAAAAGGAGGAAGAAAATACATCCAACAAATACAGAAACTTGTTGAAGTAATTGTCAGTTTCAAACACTTTCCCCACTGTGAATTGACGTGTTAATTTTTGACGGCTCTAGTGAAAACTGGTGTAAAACAAGAGCCAAGGCAGCAGAGAGCCTGTACCTAACTCGTGTTAATGCTGGCTATGGTTTGAGATGAGTGTGAGCTGCTGGAATGTCATGATGTGTGCAGGTTGATGGGGCGGCCTTGTGAAGGCTTCGGTTGTTCCATCACATGGTGGAGCAGCACGGGGCTTTCATTTCTCTACTCTGAAAAAAAAGAAGAAAAAAAAGCGATCCAGTCGCAGCGCACAAGTTCAGTAACTCTGTTATTACTGTAACAGCAGCAGGACATCTCTCCCACAGGCCTTTTTTACCCCATACAGTTATTAAAGAACTCATCTGTATGAAATTATGTATACATTTTAGCATTATAACCTGTCTGTGGTATCTTACTGAGCAGAAACATGGGTTCTGTTCAGTTTCTATTTATATCAATCAAATGTTATTTGTATTGTACATTTTAGCAGCAACGCATTTCAAAGTGCTTTACATCATAACAAACACAAAGTCATGCAACATAGAATCAACAATCAAAACATGACTTTAAGTCAAGTGCCATCATGAAATTCAGAATTGATTACATTTCAAATCCAACTTTAAACAGATGGGTTTTTAGTCGAGATCTAAAGGAAGTCAGTGTTTCAGCTGTTTTACAGTTTTCTGGAAGTTTGTTCCTGATTTGTTGTGCATAAAAGATGAATGCTGCTTCTCCTCGTTTGGTTCTGGTTCTGGGGATGCAGACCAGAACCAGAGGGGTCTGGAAGGTTGATACAACAATAAAATATCAACTTCAACTTTCTTGAGGTTAGCAGTAGGCCTGTAGTAGTAGCAGTAGAGGTAACACATTTTGCTGGATGATAAATTGTCCCAGAAGTTATCACGATAAACCATAATATTTTTGTTTTGAGACCATTTTGAAGTAATAATAATGCAAAAACACATTCTTACGGATCAATAAACTTTAAATTCTGATGAACATTTAACACCTGGAAGACCTTTTAAATATCCCAAATAAATAAACGAAACAGAAACAACAAATAAAATAAATCATGAAGTCTCTGTAAACAAAACTGCCCTTCAAAATAAGGGCTACTTCAGACCGAATCACCAGACTGACTTTTATCATCCAGATTATAGTAGAAAGAAAAAAACGATAAATTATGTTCGTGAAAGTTATGAGTTTGTTTTAATTTATCATGCGATTGATTGGTTTATTGATTATTGTGACATTCCTTGTTAGGAGTTGTCTAAGGATGCAAAGCTCACAGGGATCCTCTCTGGTTTCCCGCAGCCTGATGCTAAGGTAGAGGTGGATTCTGAGAAGAACCAGGGCCGATACAACCTGCGCCGCAGGAAGGAAGATGGAGACTCCAAAGCAGCTGAAGCCAAGCCGGAGGAGAGGGAGGAGAGAGCGTCTGCTGCCCCTCCTGCTGCTGCCGCCGCCGCCTCCTCCACCCCACTGGACTTTGGAGGAAACATAGGTGAGTCACAGGAGAAGCAGAAAATAAGTGCATGTCTCCAAGCAGAGGGAACCTCATTCAAACTGTGTGTCTGTTCCCAGGAGCCCTCTTCCTGATGCTCTTCCTGCCTGCCTGGGTTCTGTTTCTGGTCCTCCAGGTGAACCAGAAGGATCCCAGTCTGACAAACCTCCCCACTCTGCCTCCACTCGAAACTTTCTGGGATCCTCAAGCTCTTGGCTATGTCATCATCTGGATTTTCTTCCAGGCTCTGCTCTACACTTTGCCTGTTGGGAAGGTGAGTGAGGATCAGGAGGTTTAATGATGTGAGAACACCGCTGCTGGATGTAGTCCAGCGTCCACGTGAACCGGCACATGACCTGGAGGAAGGCAGAGATTAGATTAGTGGTCAGGAGGAAGGCTTGATGAGAGGCTCCACTGGAGGAATGGAAGCTCTCATGCTGACATGTTAGGAGCTCAGAAGGCTCTGTCCTGCTCCCATCCTGTAAACACAATCTTTCTAAATCAGATTTTAGACGGTAATCCACTACTGATCATGTCACATTTAAAGGGGCAGTGTTCTGTAAAATCCTCTTTTTTTTTTTTCATAATTTGTCATGTTATAATGCTATTTCCTCATCAACTTCATACCTAGAGTTTTGCTTTGATTATTTCATGCATGTTTGAGAAATCTTTTAAAATCCATGGCAACCATTTAGCTCTGCAAAATTGGCTGGCTCTACACCTGCCTTTGAGGATGACGCTCCTCCTCAGAGCTGCAGCTTCTAAGCTTCCGCCTCACAGAGTAGCCCTCTCCCGCTCAGCTCCTTCAGACTAGCAGCAGCAATTAGCAAACACCTGATGGAAATGCTGAGCTCATTTTAGGAGCTAATTCTCATTGCAACGCTGAATGAAATGTTGTTAAAGGGTTAATAGAGTTGTGTTGACTTCCTGAAGGCAGAGTTTCAGAAAGATCAGGAGTTTTTAAAGAGACAAAGGCCCAATTTCAAGGCGTTGCATTACGTAGTCAAATTTCTTTTGTCATATTTGATATATGTATATATATAGGATTTTTAAAATTGAAGTCGACATGGTTACTTTATTGCGCTATAAAATGACACGATATGCCTGTAAACTACATAAATACTACGCATTTATTATTGATGCCCAGCTTGTTTTTACTGTAATTATTCGTCTCTCTGTTTTATTTCAATCCGTTTCCTTTTCCTCTGTGTTTCTGTAGCTGAGTGAAGGAGTTCTGCTGAGGTCTGGCAGAAGGCTCACATACAGAACCAATGGTAAGACTTAGCTGATCACACTCTGTCACTGAGCCTGTTCTCTTCTCACCTTATCTGGATTTCATGTTTTTAATTTGACCTCTGACTGAACTGTGACACACTGAAGCAACTTTGTTCCCAGATGTTCCTCATCATTATAGGTTTTAATAACGGTCACTTTTTGTTCCAGATAGCCATAATCAAAGGACTGCTCACATTTCAATAATATCTTTCTACCAAAAACTGGATGATAAATGTTTCCAGTCTGGTGCTTTGGTCTCAACCCTTTTTTGCAGGACAGTTTTGTTGATGACAAAAACTTCATAATTTGTATTATCTGTTATTTTTGTTGTTTTGTTTATTTTGGATATTTAAAATGTCTTCCAGTTCCAGTGTTAAATGTTCACTAGAATTGAAAGTTTATTGATCTGTGAGAGTATTTCCTTGTATTATTATGTCATCAGCATTGTTTTACTTGAAAATGGTCTCAAAACAACAATGTTATCGTTTATCGCAATAACTTCTGGGACAATTTATCGTTGTGTGCAGGTTTCTTTGCCTTTGTGGTCAGTGCTGCAGTGGTGGCAGCAGCAGTGTACCAGGGAGCTGACCTCACCTACATCCACAGCCACTTCCTGCAGCTGACCTCCGCCTCCTTCCTGGTGTCCATGCTGCTCAGCGTCTACCTGTATGTCCACTCCCGCTCCGCCGGCCCTGATGACCGAGCTCTGGGAGGAAACTCGGGTGAGATGCATCACAAATCAGCCATGCTCCACCTGTGCTCTCCTCATTTTAACGGCTCCTGCTGCCATCTGCTTTGTCTCTCCAGGAAAGGTGATCTATGACTTCTTTAAAGGCCGTGAGCTGAATCCTCGCATCAAGGAGTTTGACCTGAAGTTCTTCTGTGAGATGCGTCCTGGACTCATCGGCTGGGTGAGTGCTGATGGCATGTCTGAGGATCATCATGCAAAGTGGGCAAGTAAGGCCAAACAATGCCAGCAGGGGGTGCCACATGGCTCAGTGGCAGTGCAGGTTCACCATATGCAGAGGCTGCATGTCTTCTCTCTCTGCCTTTCTTCTTAATTTGCTGTTGAATCATCACCTTAGTACTGTTAGAAAACAGCACCCCCTGCTGGGTTTAGAGCTCTATTATTTTTATATAGTCTATTTTACACTTAATAACAATCTGTGGCTGTAAGATGATTACAGTAACTAGTGAGGTGACTTTTTCATGGAAAGGCTCACTGAGTGATATGAACTAAATTATGTTAACACTAACATTTAACAAATCGTCACTTTCATTTAAAACCATCGATTTGTTTGTTGTCCTTCTCCTTGTAAGATATTACAATGTAGTGATTATCAGATGTAACACCATATTTATGAAGCAGTTGGTAACATGGTTGCCTAGAAACAAAAGGTCCTGCATCCTTTCTTGTGCCACTTTTGAAAGCTTCACTTGGACACTCAGGCAACAACAAAACATGACTGAGTTAATTGGTCTCTGAATTTTCCTTGGCCATAAGAGTGTGTGTGTGTGTATGCATGCATGGTTGTTTGTCCTATGAGTCTTAAACAGTGTTAGCTGATGCTACTTTAGCGTCCACACTCTGACTGTTTTCACAACTAGTATCTCTAGACATCAGAATTTAAATATAATCAAATCAGGAGGAAACTGGTCAGTTTGTCTCTTTCTGTGACTTTCACATTAAAGATCTTGGAATGAAGGAACATTTAAAAACAACAGGGCCTGTATTCTTATGTATTCAGAGAATCCTAAGACTAAAAGCAACTGGTGGTGACATCATGTTAGTAAAAGTCATAGCGTTTCTGGACGTTTGTTCCATTGACCGATGTGACTTTTCCTGCTTAGTGTCTGATCAACGTTGCCATGACGCTGGCTGAGATGAAGCAGCAGAAACTGGACGCTCCGTCATTCTCCATGATCCTGGTCAACGTTTTCCAGCTCATCTACGTGGTGGACGGCTTGTGGAACGAGGTTCGCTCAGCTCACTACCAACAATCCCAGAAATGTCCCCTCTGTCAGCCGAACGTGACAGAGCCAGTGTTTCTCCTCCAGGAGGCCATCCTGACCACCATGGACCTGGTGCATGACGGCTTCGGCTACATGCTGGCCTTTGGGGATCTGGTGTGGGTTCCCTTCACTTACACCCTGCAGGCTAACTACCTGGTTAGCCACCCAAACCCCCTCAGCCTTCCAGTGCTCACTGCCATCGTTGTACTCAAACGTGAGTAGTATCATAGCAACCAGCTAATTATTTAAATTATCACAGTACCACAAAACATTGTAATAAAACTATATAGCCCACACTTGTTAATATACTTATAGATATGTTCTGAACTATATCTGTTTTAGATCATATATAGTTTTGTAAACATTTTATGTCACCAGCACTTTGATACAGGCCTCTTAAAATAGGTTTTTCTGACCATTTATTTACTGTATTTACTTTTATTTATGAAATTGTAATGTTTTTGTACCTTTCTTGGATGGAAATTAGCGTTTTGCTGAATTCAGTATATTAACGAGAGTATTATACATTCATTAATATGCACTGTCCCATATAAAGAAAATCAACCTGATGATGCAGTTATCAATATATTATGTAAAAATTGTCTCCAAGCAGAAATATTCTCATTTATCGCATTAACTACTGTGACAATTCATCGTCCAGCAGAATCAGTCGTCATGACAGTCTGTCTCTGTGTTTCAGTTGTTGGCTTCTACATATTCAGGAAATCAAACTCTGAGAAAAACGCCTTCAGGAGGAACCCAGCGGACCCCAGACTGTCCCGTAAGTTCAGCCCAGGGTTTGGGACGTCCTTTGGACGCCGTCTTCCTCAGGCTGTCACAGGAAAACTTCAGTGTCCTCTCTCCCGATGTGTCCAGATTTTAAAACCATCCCCACAGCGACAGGGAAGAGCCTGCTGGTGTCCGGCTGGTGGGGGGTGGTCCGCCATCCCAACTACCTGGGAGACCTCATCATGGCTCTGGCCTGGTCCCTACCGTGTGGTGAGTGGACCTCACCTCTTTTAGCACAAACATTCAGGCTCCAAAGGCCCAAAATGACATGGCTAACTAAAACTTAGGTCACTTTATTAGTGATTTAAGTTTTGCCACCTCAAGTTTTTACAAAACTTTGTGATTTTGTAAAAACAGATTACTTCTGTGCACTGTAATCTAAAAAACGGTAAACTAAAAAACAGTCTGTAGTCTAAGCTGTTCAAGTTTTGTTTTTAAAATGTAGATTTAGTTACCATAATTTCCAGACTATAAGCCGCAAGTTTTGTCACACACTTTCAACCCTGCGGCTTATACAAAGATGCGGCTTGTTTATGCAATTTTTTTTATAACGACCGCCAGAGGCGCTTGAGCAGAAAAGGTAAGAGTGAGACAGGGGGAATATATGTGTCGAGGAAGACGCAAGTTTAATGTAACTTAACACGTCTCAGTGCACAGGAGGAAGATGAAGACGGCTCTCAGTGACTTTTACCGGTATGTTTTTTTTTA
>CAEFZY010075332.1:0-25723 GCA_903066815.1 Brachyrhaphis roseni
CCTGTGCATGCGTGGGTTCTCTCCTGGTACTCCGGCTTCCTCCCACAGTCCAAAAACATGACTGTCAGGTTAATTGGTCTTTCTAGATTGTCCCTAGGTGTGAGTGTGTGTGTGCATGGTTGTTTGTCCTGTTTGTCTCTATGTTGCCCTGCGACAGACTGGCGACCTGTCCAGGGTGTACCCCGCCTCTTGCCTGGAACGTAGCTGGAGATAGGCACCAGCAACTCCCGACCCCATTTAGGAACAAGGGTGCACAGAAAATGGATGGATGGATGGATGGACATTTACTTTAACAGTGTTTTTAAGGTTGTTGACAACTGCGATGTATATGATGGTGTATTGGAGCCATTATAGATGGAGGAGTACAACAAATCTTAGACATTTTCTATAAAAAACGTGGAAATTTCCAAGTTTGAAAAATCAAAAATTTGCGAGATAAAAATCTTAAATTTTGAGATTAATTGGAGATTTTAAGTTCTTATCTAGAAAATTTCTGAGATCAATCTCAAAAGTTTCTTCTTCATTTTTCTCTATCTACAACTGCTCTAAAACGCTGCCATAGATGTTTGATTTTATTATGTCCCTAACATGGGATTTTCCTTTAAATGAATTCACTTTTTTATCCACTCATCTTGTGAAATATCATTGAATGTTGGGTCTAATTGCCTCAGAAGTTGCCATGGTTTTTAAGTTTCAGATTCTACAGTGGGTGGCATGCTTTGTTTCCAACATATCCACCGTTTCTATCTCTAGATAGAGCCCCGTAGTAAGACCTCATCCATGGTTCTCTGTCCGCTCATCTGTGATGCTTCTGTTATGTAAATGTTGTATTTTGTGATGATCATGCAGCTCTGTGTGGCGGCGCTGAATGTTCGCGCCCACAGCCAGGGACCGAAAACCAGACAGCAAGGAGGCAGTGCTGTGTGAGGAGATGTGATGTATTTTTTTTTATTATTTCACATTTGGACAATTTATCATAGAGGAGCACAATGGCAGAAAAAAAAGTGTCAAACTGTTGGTGAGAAATCCTTTTATTACATTTTGAATAAGCAGTTGACAAACCACCCAGTTATTACCAGCTATATGGCCGAAGTGTGAAACTTTAAGCTCAAACAGAGGGCTTCTCTTCCTGTAGATGTTCCTCATCTATGCTGCACCCTCTCATGTGTCCTGACAAAAATATTTTTTCTGTCCATCGCTTCCTGTAGCAAAGATTTTCACATAAATCTTTGCTTCTATAAAACTCGTAGCAGTTATGTTGTCCACAGGAAGCCATTCTGATGGCATGTTTATCTCTGGTCTGTGTTTACCTCACTCTATCACCCCCCGCCTTGGAAACTCTAGGTGCTATTTAAGGGTTTGGCTATTAAAGCTATGCAATATTTAGTTTATTTCAGACAGTCACAACTGGTAGCTTGAAACAGACATTTTGATGAGTGATACCCCGGCTTTTTGATATCTGAAGGACTTAATGAGGTTTGGAAATTAAGCCATTTTCTTTGACTTTTTGTGCTTAAATTTCATAGAATGCTGTATGTTGTTGTTTGCTTGTCAATGTTTGTGTTTCTGTTGGAAATGTGTGCAATTAAAATCACACGTGAATACGCTTGTTCATGCGACAAGTCGTTAAAAAACACGCTGAACCATCATCCTCCTACCACTTCCTGTTGGTCTCTTTGTCATTTCCGCCAGTGGTAACATCCGGTTGTTGGTCACATTTGCGGAATACACTAATTTTGATACAGCCAAGAAACCCAACTCACCCTAGCCCCAAAACTTTCTATCAAAAAACAAAGGTTTTTTTTTTTTTTTTTTTTTTTAATTATTGCATTTCTCTTAAGCAATAAGAGAAATGCAATAATTTTAAGCCTTTTAAAAAAAAAAAGTCAAATTGCGCCACTTTAAGGTCAATGGAAACGCAGCAAGAGATTGGTTTGTCATGGATGCCTCTGTCTTTGGGGATGATTGCCCAGCTTGTCTCTGATTGGCTTAGATGGCCTCAAATCTCTACGTAAGACTCATTACTTGTTAGATCTATGACAAGCTGACGGCATGGAGCTGAAATAAGTCCTAATTTTGTCTTATTCCTGTCGAGAACCGGTTACTAATCCTGTTTGATTTGTTTAGTTTTTAATTTTTTTTTATTGGAATTGTGTGTTTTATTATGAGCTATGTGGGAATGAGAACACAGCAAATAAAGGAGCTTATGGGAAACCATAAAAAGTTTCTGGCTCAACAGAGGTGATGGACTTGAGCGCCTCTCTACGGCCGATCAAGACAGAGAGTCCAAACCGCTGCCTGCGGTCATTTGTCTGACTGGCACATAAACACATCATCTTATTAAGTTCTTCACAGCACGAAGCACGAACACAATCAAGTGTGTCAGACGCCAAGCCTTTTTAAGAAAAGGTTAATATTTCAGTTCCCGTTTGCTTCAAAGCTCACACTAAGCCGCAGCTACCCATCTGCCTCTGATACCAGGACGGAGCTGGAGTAGCTCTGGAAGCTTTCCACAAACTGTGTCTGTGTGTGTGATAATCCACGGCGCTGGCAGAGACGCTGAGAGCCGCGCCTGTCACGCCGTCGAGTCGGTACGTTTGTACCCCTGATGGAGCCGAAAGGAGCAGCGTGGAACGAAGATGGGGTGTGTGTGGTTCTCTGCAGCCTGGGCTCCACGCTTCAGACATGCTGGGGAGGCTGACCGCTTCGGCGTTTGATTGATTGATTCTTGTCACAGGGGGCTGGCGGGAGTGCATGGATTCTCACAAAAAGCAAAGCCCTGTGGTGCATTTGAAAATTTCTGGTCCAAATGTTTCACGACGGGGATGAATATTAAGAGTGAGGGAGAGAGAGAGAGAGCTGAATCCCCCCCAGCAGGATGACGGCTGCCACACAGGCTCTGCTGTAGTGGAATGTTGTTTATGTCGGATTGAGAAAGTCTTGCAAGTTACCTAGAGGAACCCAGCAAAAAACTTTGGTTTGTGTTTGACAGATGATCTTCAGAAAATGTGAAATATTTTGTTTGCTCCATGACTCTGAGGGCAAACTGATGTCAGTGAGTCAGATTCTGGGAAACAGGAGAAAAACTGGGGCTTTCAGTCACAGTTGTCCATTTTTTTCATAAAATACTTTGATGCTCAAGTAATTTCACTAATTATTATTTGTTTTATTTCCTTAAAAATACAATTTCAGAAAGTATTTGTACCCTTGTAGTAGTTCAGGGAGGAGATTGATTGTTTTCACAGATTATCTGTCTCATAACAAACTGTCACAACATGGTGACATGTTTAATAAACATGGAGAAAACATATATTTTATTAAAGTTCTATATTGCAGCTTGAATAAAATGCAACTAAATAGCATTTTTTGAGAAGTCTAGATTGCTTCATCCATATTTTGCATGTTGCCTTTGACTGTTGGTCATGGAGAGAGACATTTCAGTAATCTAAACCTATTAGAAAAAATTTAAGCAACCTACTTGCAAACTGTATACAGACTGTTTTATGTAAAATTCATGAGCAGTAAATATTGTGCTAGTATCAGTGTTGGACTAAAGAAAGCAAGGCATTGCAAGCCTTTAAAATTGTGACGCTTTTGATGGATCAGATAGACTCAAAAAATTGCAACAGCAGCTGTGTGGGGGGGCCCAATTTAATTTTTTGTCTGGGGGCTCAAGATTCCTGGCGGCGCCTCTGATTGAGAGTAATATGAACAGCACAGTAAACGTGAAAACAGCCACGAATGAACGAGTCTGTAAAGTTGAGCAACTAAACGCCATTATAATTATTAATACTAAGATACTGTACATGTCACAAATATGTGCAGCAGGACATCTGACTTGTGGAGCCGCAGGAGGAGACCTGTGAGCTGCGCTGTGACACCAAACACAGGGCCGTAGCGCACAACCTGGACGCTGGAGAGCAGGGCTGTGGGGTTGGGGGATAAAATCCTATGTATAGTCTTCCAGACAACAGTGGAACACACAAAACACGCACAAATCACCAAATCAACGTTTTATTTTGTACATTAAGCAATCTCCCCTTCAGTTCAACCTTATAAGTAGAGCCACATTGTTGATGTTACGGTTATAAAATAACTTACAATTAAGTATTGGCAAAGATCAATATAATTTTCACAGGTGGTGGAGCATTGTTGTTGTTAGCAGCTGCTGAAAGTTACTAAAAAAGTTACTTTTAAAGAAACTTAGTTACTTTCCAAATCAAGTAATCAGTAATCTAAGTTACTTTTTCAAGGAGTAATCAGTAATCTGATTAAATTTGTTTTTCAAAATAACTATGTCCTCAAAGTTAGGGACATAGTAGATTAAAGAAGTAAATTTTTTACAAAAACAATAAGAAATTTTGAGTTTACTTTCATAAATGTTCTAGAAAAAACAAGGAAACTTCTGAGTTTGAAAAGTAAAAAAAACAACAATTGTATAAAATCTCAAAAAAAATATTTCTGGCTTTTGCCAGACCTCATTTTTGGAAAAGCCAAAAATCTTTGACTTTTGGAGATTATCTGGAATTTACAAGTTTTATTCTAAAAAATTTTTGAGATTAATCTAAAAATTTCAGTTTTTGTTTTTTTTTTCTGGCAGAAATGTACTTTTATTTCTTCTGTCTAGATCGTCTCTAATACGCCGTCGTAGTGACAGGACTCCGTTCCAAAACAAGTGCCTTTTAAAGAACTTCATGGTAAACAGCAAATATGCTAAACATTTCTCAGGAGACTACGCTTAACGAAGAGTGGGAGCCATCTTATGTTTGATCTACACATCCACACAGCCAGCTGTTGATTGGACTGGATGGCTGAGTTAGTTGAATGCGCAGCGTAACATCAGAGCAGAGCGTGTTTTCTGTGACTTTAAAGCCAGCCAGTCGGCCTCGAGGTTGGCTGGTTAGTCCTGATTTACTTTCAAGAGTTTCCGAAGGGCCCCGTTAGATGTGCTGCTGCCACGGAGGAAATACATTTATAACAGCAGAAAACAAGGTCATCCAGTCTCTGGATGTGTTCGTAGCTGAAGTGAAGCAGGGAGAAAACCTGTCACACACGATGAGCTCAAAAAGATGAAAATGCAAAATGTCAACGGAATTGATTCTGAAGCTCTGAAGAACCTGACAGGATAAACTGCGAGTCGGTTGGAGACAAGAGCCACTAATGTGTGCCGCAGTTCTTTACTTTCCAGTCAGACAGCAGAAAAACCTTTGAAAAACTCTGGGCTTTATTTCAGTAGAAAAAGGCTTTCACCAGGAAATGTTCCCAAGACTGAACAGTTGTATTCTTGGGCTTTAATGTAAATGAAATCTGATCTTTATCAGTTTTGAAAATGATGTAAAATCACCTCAGTCAGGCTGTCCAGGAAGTTGCGTTGTTGCGATAGCACTCGTTATTTGCACATTTTACACAGACTTGCACTTTTCATCAATCAACGCAACTCTGACTTCCACCTCTTCTTAGCATCAGTAAGTAAAGAGCTCCTTTACTGATGGTATGAAGTCGACTTTAATGTGGGATGTGGAATCTTAGTTACATTTGTTACAAAACCACCTTGTTGCCAAAACTTCACCATCACCGTCTAACTAAAATACAACATGAACATCATTGAGATGGTGCAATGAATGTAGTAAAGACATAGAAATGATAAACAGATAAATAGATAAACAGATAAACAGACCTCACTGACCATTCCTTAGAGGTAGAATTGAGGTCCTTTAATTTCCAGTATTCATGAAACCATTTTAACTTAAATTGGCCTTTTCTGCTGCCACTTGCTGTTCTCCTCATCCTTATCAGAAGGTGCATCTCTCTCAAGTGCCCCAGCAGAACCAACATCCTGAATATTAGTTTCTACTTATAAATGTCCTGAATAAATGTCCTAATGACACAAAAAATATGCACAATGCAAAATAAAAGACACAAACTAAAATTGTGACAGTAAAATCAACTTTTCTGCCAATCTGACCAATCACCTTAAAGCTTTCTATATTTCCTTCTCTTCTGACCAGTCACTCAACTGAATTTTGACAAATCCCATTAGTCCTTCTCAAATTTAACTTCCTGTTTCATGATGCAAACAGCAAAACCTGCATATGTGACGCTAAATGGTAACGTTTGTCTTTACCTAAATCTCAACTCCAATTTCTACTTCTGTTTGAGAAGGGGAAGCTGTGATCCATCTGCTTTTAACACCAGGATCAGCGCAACAGAAGTAGTGATAATACCTTACACCTTATGTTTCGCTTCAAAGTAAATATTTATTCAGACACTTATAAATTACTAAATGTTTGAGTCTTTTTTTCCCCCCCAAACTAAATATTTAGAATAAAAAGTTAAATATTTTATTAGCTAAATATTTAGTTTCAAAGTAAATATATATTTAGTGGACAATTAAAAAAAATAATAAATAAAAATAACACGTTACTGGGGCAACACCTAAAAATTCAGTCTTGCCAGTTGCAGGAGTTTTTATAGCAGTTTGTAAAACTCAGCTTTTATTTTGATGGTCCACTTCCTCTTTTCAGCATGCCAATTTGCATGTCAGCTAAATATTTAGCTTGGACTTAAATAAGCTAAATATTTAACTGTATTTCTAAATATTTAGTTAGTAAGTCAATATTAAGGTCTGAGTTAAATATGTAGTTCGGAAAATAAATATTTAGCTTGAAAATGAGATGTTTAGCTCAAAATATAAATGCTTAGTTTGGAATATAACACAGTTCTCTAAGACAAGCTAAATGAACCAAAATATTGCTATTAAATTTTTACTGTGTAACTTTACAAACAGCAACTCATAAGAATCCCACTGCAGTGATAGATAGAATATACTGAAAAGCAGTTTGATCTGCTGCTTCCTGGCGCTGAGAGAATCATCAATCTGTTTCTCTCTCGCCCAGCATATTGGTGTTTCTCTTTTGCTTCATTATTTATAACTAGATGTTCTTCTTGTTGACATCTGGGTCATGACCACGGCGAGGTTCACCCTAAAAGCTTTCCTCCGTTCTTCCCTGACCCCTCTCAGCTCGGCCTTCTTTCACGTTTCATGCGGCTGGTGAGGAAATCCAGAGCAGCTCTTTATTTATTCATGTATTAAAAGCACAGAGCCCCACATACCTGTAACAGGGCGTCAGACATCCCCCCCCACACACACACACACCCCCACACATTTCTACTCTATCTGTGTGACAGTGATCATATTTACAGGTGTACACACACACCCTGATGACTGATGAATCATCTCCAATTCTTTTCCTGATGTTTGATATTTAACCTGTAAAATTTAATTTACTGTTTATTGCAACTGTACTTCTTAATCAAGATTTATGGAAAATACGTGAGATTTATAGAAATATCTAGAATGGAAGCAGCTTCTCTCATGTTTCTCTCAGCCTCATGTCAGCGTCGCTTGTCAGTTTCCATCAACTTTGGACAAATGTGAAATATTTGTAACGTTCCTGTCGTCCTGCAACCTTTTCACTTTGCATTTAAAAATGCAGTGGAATTAGCTGAATATTAGGGCCACTGTTGAGCATTTTCATTCTGACCTTTTGTAACCTCTGTGGCTTTAGATGAAGGATGCAGGTGAACAAATGTCAGGGAGATTCTACCACAGCAGCAGAACTTTATTTACAGTTCATTGGTTTCACTTTAACTCACAGCAGATATGAGACTGAATGCTGAACTCAAATTAAAGCTGATTCAAACCATTAGTTGAAGGACATGCACCAGGTTACTCTAGCATTTTGTTTTGGATTTTTTTTTCTTCTATCAAATTTCTTTTAAATTTGAATATACAGAATATAAGCTACAGTACATGTAGGACAGGTTTAGAAATAATTCATCAAAGTGTACAGTTATACTTTACTTCAAGAGTCATATTTATATTCACATAGCAGCTTATGATAGCTGGTTTTAGATGGTGACATTAATAACAGTATTTGTGAGCAGTTTCCGGTGATTTTCTGGAGGTTTTTGGCCCTGATGAGCACCGGTTGCGCTGCTGAAGGTCGAGCGGTAATGAAGCATCTACGTTGCTTTGTGTGGCGCCACCAGACGCATCCTTTAACTTGACATTTAGCTTATGAGGCGATCAACAAAATGGGAACTCATTACTGTGGATCAATAGGCTGGTGAAGGCATCACAAACCACTCAGACACAAATGTTTTACACGCTGGTCCCTGTAAATACCAGCATGTTCCGTGTTCAACTGACAAGTGAATTAAAACAGGATTAGTTCAAATGTCAACCGAGGGAGAATTATTTTAATAAATCTGGGACGAAGATATGCTCTACTGTTGAAAAGCTTCTTCTGTTAACAAAATCTGCTGGTTGAATGAGATCAACTGATGTAACACTAAACTGAAACACTTTCCTTGACTTTACTACTAAATAGTGCATTTAAAAGGGCTGTGAAGGTTCTTTTATTTATTTGTGTTGTGTGGAGTACTTATGAGCAGTCAGTATTCTACCTGTAGTATGCAACAATTAGATTGATGTCAGACTGGAGAATCTGAATTTTTAGGTGCAGAATTAAAAAAGGAGGTTAAGTGGATTGGGTAGTGAATACTCAACAGAATATATGATTTAAAAAATATATTCAATTATTGTTCCACAACAGCAGAATGGAGTTTACTCTCAACTTTTGCTGTTGCCATTTTGTGGACTAGCGTTAGTAAATATTTATAATTTTATTGTGTTTTAGTTTTATAAATGCAAGATATAGTTATAGTTTTTCCCCATTAATTGTCATTTTTATTTGTTTTAGTTAATGAAAATGTTTCCTCAATTTCAGTTTCTATTTAATTTGTTTTAGCTAACTATAATAAGCATGGTGATTAGCTGAGGTCCCTCTTGAAAATGAGATCTAGATCTCAATGGGGTTTACCTGGTTAAATAAAGGAAATTTAAAAAAAAGAGCAGCGCAGAGAGATAGTCTGCTTCACTAACACCCCCAACCCATTTCTTGTCATGGGGACCAGGATTTGCTCCCACAACATTGACAGAAATAGGTTCCCACAAGGATATGAAAACCTAGTTCACGCACACACACACACACGCACACACCCCCACCCACACACACACACACCCTGCTTGTGTGGCCACTCTCTGAAGACACAGAGTGTGAGGAGGGTTTCAATGACTTCTGTCTGTAAGCGTACTCAAACAGCAGTGTTTTCACTGAGCAGAGTGCCCGCCAAACACTTCACCACAGACACACTTCCACACACAGATTTGTATTCCCGCCGCGTGCTTGTCAAGAATTTCATTGACTGTATTCATTCCCTAAGCGTTCCCTCTCTGACATTTCCACCTAATCCCGCTCTAATCTCAGCCCTAAACCCCACATCCAAATCTGAAGTGCCCTGAAGAGAAGGAGACATATTCCGGCTGTGCCGTACTTGCCTCTCTCTTCGCTTTCTTTTCGAGGATGTTTAATCCTCACGAGGATTAAATATTTTCGCATGAGAAGACGCACGGCGTCCCAAAGCCGCTGCAGTTTGGAACGCGTGACCGCCTGTATGTTCCTTCCTACAGCCTCATCTGTTACTGCATAACCAAACACTGTTAGCTGCTGTTAAATTGTTATTCATTGTTCTGGCTTGTTTTATTTGTGTCTCTTTCCCACGTCTACACAAAATCTGTGTAACCTTGGATTAATTAAAACAAGGAATATTAGAAAAACAAGGGACAACAAGCGGGCTGCACAGTGGCTCAGTTGATAGCACTGTTGCCTTGCAGCAAGAAGTTCTTGAGTTCGATTCCCTGCTCAGGATCTTTCTGCATGGAGTTTGCATGTTCTCCCTGTGCATGTGTGGGTTCTCTCCAGCTTCCTCCCACAGTCCAAATTGGTCTCTTTAAATTCTCCCTAGGTATGTGTGCATGGTTGTTTGTTTGTCCTGCGACAGACTGGTGACCTGTTCAGACCTATCATCGGGGGCACCGTATAGGGGGGAGAAGTTATGACAATTCTAATTACCCCTGACTGACAGGGGGCCCTCCACAATTTATTTATTTATTTTTTGTTCATAGAAATTACAAAAAAATTGGGGTCCTGTCAATTACAAAATGAATCATATTGTATTTTTGAAGATTGTTTTTAGCAGTAAAAATTTAATGTTCCCCCTCCCAGACCAAAAACACACCATATTTGCCCTGAACCTCCTGGATCTGCATGAACTGGTTCATTCCTGCTTGGAGCTGCAGGTGTTCAGCAGCAGTCAGTGGAAAACAAGAACAACTGTGGCTGTTATTACTATGCTGCTGAGAAAAATAATAAAGTCAGGTTTTCAAAAAAATAAAAAAATAAATAATAGAGAGAGAGAAAAAGGCAAAAGTGTCAATTTATAACCCAGTTTTTCTCCAAGCGAGGTGGGTAGACTGTGTGAGATTATCAATCATTTAGTGTAGTTAGCTTAGCTACAGACTGTTTGCCTCCATTTCACTAGCATTTCATGAATTAAGGAAACAAATTACCAAGATACTCATATATATATTCAGTGAGTGAATGAGGTTGATTGACAGCACTAAGACCCTCCTCCTGGTTCTGATTGGTTGTTTTGGTCGAAACGTTGCATCACTTTAACCAGTAATAATAGTTCAGGTGGAGGAGATTGATTGTTTTCACAGATTATCTGTCTCATAACAAACTGTCATGACATGGTGCCAGCTTTAACAAATATGAAGAAAATATATTTTTTTATTTAAGTTCTATACTGCAGCTTGAATAAAATGTAACTACATAGCATTTTTTTAGAAGTCTGGATTGCTTCATCTATATTTTGCATGTTGCCTTTGACTGTTGCTCGTGGGGAGAGACATTTCAGTAATCTAAAACTATTAGAAAAAATTTAAGCAACCTACTTGCAAACTGTATACAGACTGTTTTATGTAAAATTCATGAGCAGTAAATATTGAGTTGGTATCAGCATTGGACCAAAGAAAGCAAGGCATTGCAAGCCTTTAAAATTGTGACGCTTTTGATGGATCAGATAGACTCAAAAAATTGTAACAGCAGCTGTGTGGGGGCCCAATTAAATTTTTTGTCCAGGGGCCCAAGATTCCGGGCAGCGCCTCTGAATATCATAGATTTACTGGACTGAAAATGCTCAGTTAACAAGTCTAACTGGAATAGCAATAAAATGTAGCAGTGCAAAGTATTTGGATTGGAGTGGAATAAACATATTTGTAGATGATTTGGAGCTATAAAAGAATTAGTTTAATGTCCTGAGGAGAATCTGTTGCTCAGAGTAAAACCTGACTGTCCTCTTTTTGACTTCTTCATATTTCTACATGAGCAGTAGATAAGTACGCTTCTATCTGCTGCTGCTGCCGCAGCAAAGGTTAATGAGAGCAAGGAGAGGTAATTATACACTGAACGAGTTTAACTGCTATATACAAAAAAGATTAATATAAATGTGTGCAATTAAACATGTGGGTTAACATGAGAGGGCAGGAGCTCCATGACTCTGTGATGGTGATTTGATTTGTTGTTGATCTTAAAATTATCTAATAGATAATCAGTGGGTGAGCTAGTTCCATGAAGTAGATATGCTAACTGCTCTGAGAACATTCATGTATTCCTCTAAAGCTGGAATATGTAACTTTTAGAAACAATTCTTTTTGTTTTGTTTTTTTATACGCATTTGTTAAAACTGTCTCTATGTTCTGACAGTAAAACACGAGACTCTGACTCCTCCCCGCAGTTCTACTGCCATCTGCAGAAATACACCGCTTGGTCAGAAACAACCAATCATAGCCAGGAGGAGGGACTTGGTGCTGTCAATCACACTCATTTATGTGCTGTTCCATGTGCTAATGGCAGAGAAACAACTTACTGTTACAGGAAAACTGTTTAACCACCGACTTTGATGGCTATGCTAACTAGCTTTAGCATTCGTGCCAGGCTATGTTGTGGTGAGCCAGCTATAGCTTACGAGAGAGCAAGGGGGGCAGGGTTGAGCACGATTGTCAGCACTAAGACACTCCTCCTGGTTCTGATTGGTTGCTTTTTTTAAATTATGATTATTTCCTTTACTTAACCTGTTAAAACACCACTGAGACCCAGATCTCAGTTTCAAGAGGGATCTGGACAGAAATACACCACCCAGTTGTTTCTAACTGGTGTGTTTCTGCAGTTAGTACTGGGAGAAGGCAGAGGAGCTTAAATTTGTCTTAGATTATACTCTCACAACATAATGTTAATTTTAGCAAATATAGTATGTAAAAAATGTATTTGTTAAAAAAGTAACATACTGCAACTTTAAGGCTCAGGCTTTGAAAGATGAGGAAAAATGAAAAAAGGGAAAGTTCAATCAAAGACACCAGGAAAAGAAAGTGTAATACGCTGTATATTGGGAGCATGACTCATTCAGGGAACTGAAGGGAATCCTTAGCCTCTGCTCTTCCTATTTTGACCCCTTTTTAACAAGAGTGGCTGTCTCCTAGGTGATATTTTTGGCTGAACATCCATCCATACACAGAAAATATTGAGCAATATCAAAGCAAAGGAGAAACAGACTTACCCAGTCTTAAACTCCAGTGTTGCGCTACAATCCATTACATGGCAGAGCAAAGTAATGCATTGTTGATTATTCTCACACTCTGCTCAGTCGAGAGGGAGAGGCGTGTCTTCTCAGAGTGAGAAGAGAAGAAAGAGTCACAGCCGCTGTTTTATATATATTAGTATTTAAAATGAATTTGTGGATTGGAGTGGAGGTGGAAGTGAGCACAGCTGCACCACAGAGCGAAACCATGGATGAGGCCATCTGCTCATGGCTGGATGCTGAGGCACCTGCTGCAAACACACACACGTGCGCCCCCCCCGCCCCCCCGCCCCCCACACGCATACACGCACACAGAGACGTTTTTCTATCGGTTTAGTTAACGTTAGTGTACATTAACCTTAATGACCAGCAGGCTAGCCTTTTCATTCACAGTGTTGCTGAGTGTCAACAATGGACTGTTCAGCTGTTTCCTACAACAGGTAAATTTCCACCAAAACACTCTGAAATTCTGGGACTATTCTCAGAATTGTTTTAGAACAATCGTGGAAATTTCTAAGCTTGAAAAGTCATAAAAATTTCCTAGAAAAAAAAAAACTAGAATTTTTTTTATTATTTAGATTAATTAATTAATTACAAGGAAAAAACAAGGAATTTTCTGAGTCTCAGAAGTAAAAAACTTTTGAAACCAGAAAATTTCTGAGATTTTTTTTTTCCAGAAATATATTCCTCCTTTTTTTCCGTTTTCTATCTACAGTCGCCCGGTATGCTATCTTAGATTTTTTCGTCACTATTTTGTAAAAGAATGAAAAATATTAGGTTAACATTACTCCTGAGATGGAATATAGAATACTCTTAAAGAGTTCCAGCTGTATGCACAATGTAACATAGCACCATCAGTGTGTGTGTGTGTGTGAATGACTGATGAGGTTCTTTGGAGTCTTCTGGACATTTTTTCAAAATCTGGCTGCTTTAATTTCTCGTGATTGTTGCTGGAACTGACTTGATAACTTCTTACTTGTCAAAATGTAGCTGATTTCTGTCTGAAACATTTCAAACTCAGAAATTTCCTTTTTTTTCTTGAATTTTCTGAGATCCTCAAACTTCAGGATTTTTTTTTTTCTAACAAATTTTCAACTTTTCAAACTCCAGAAAATTCTCGAGAGTCTTTGGTGAAATTTGCTCCACCTTTTGTTTTTTATTTACAGTGGTCCTAATATGCCGTAATGATTTCCTCCCCTCGCTCCATATGTTGTTACTTTTTACGGGCTTCGTTTATATCGGCGAGGCAAAACGATATTCTGTTGCTTCGTTCTTATCAACAGGTGTGTGGGAGTTGTCTGTCTTTGATCAAGGTTACTGTTGAATTAATGGAGTCTGTGTGGGGGCAGATTTCCTTTCAGCAGTTGCTTTACATCGCCTTACCGTGGTGATCACCACGGAACCATGTGCAGGTCTGGAATGTTCCTCTCAACATGTGGATATGTGTTTTATAAAGCTGCATGTGAGACACCTGAAAGCTTTGAGTCAAAACTAACAGCACTGGAAAATGTTCCTTTTTCTACATGGCTTGACAAAACCCTGAGGAGATTATTATGCAATAGCAACTGTAAATCTTAGTCCCTCATTTTTCTATTCTACCTCCATCCTCCCTTCCTTCCTCCCTTTCTTCCCTCTCTTGTTTCCCTCCCTTTGGTCTTTTTCCTCTCCTCCATTTTCTTCTTAAGTATTTAAGGTAGTGTTGCCAGATCTTGTGAGAGAAACAAGCAACCAGCTAAAGAAAAAGTCCAACTGGCAACCTATCACATTGTGTAAAACAGAGGCCGCTCATAAACAGCATGAATTTATGCATTTATTGTTAAAAAGAAAAGGTATAACTGAAATTAAACACTCTAGTACCCAGTATATATTCAATAATAATAAATGCATTTATTGTTTATTTACATTAATGATAAATGTAAATGAATCTACATTTATTTTTTCACAATAAATGTAAACCTTGTACAATTATTGTAAAAAAAGAAGATAAAAATGAAACTTAGCAGCCAAATAACCAGCATTTATCCACTAATGTATTTTATACAACTAATTATGGGCGATCGATGATGATAAAAACTTACTAAACAGATTAAGTTTATGTATCCAGATCAACATAAATATGTTGTAGAAAATATTGTATTTTTGATAGTCAATATGTTATTGTAGCAGCAGTAAGATTATGTGGGCTTTTCTGTTTTGAATGAAAGTTTTTGATAATGTTATGCATGTTTGTGACCAATATTTGTGCATAACTGTGAAGCCTTCATTTTTACTGTAATATTCTTACCATGCAAATATAATAACTCATACCCAGCAGCCACATTCGCAATAAACATAGCGGATATTAGCAGTTTTGACTAAAAAAGAAAAACTAAACTCACAAAGTAATGCAAGTCAACAAAACTAATATATTAATGTAAATAATGGTGGATATTTTCATGTAGTCACTATTACTGAATATGTCAAAGAAATTTAGTTTTCCGAAGTGAAAAATTTGTTTTACTGATGACTTGTCTGATTACTAAAAGAACTGAATAAACTTTTTTTTTTTGCTCCATTTCCACTAATACAATAAATGATGTAATTGATTTAAAAGAAAACTAGGATTTTTTTTTGCATCTTCAGATAATAAAATGTGGTTTTCCGCCCTTTAAACCATGTTTTCATCTTTCAGATAAAAAAAAACCTGACACTTAAAACTCTCTCTACTGATTCTCATTATCAGCTGTGAGAAGTATGGTTCATAAACTCTTATGGTAGTCAAACCCTACAAGCACCAGATATTAAGAGTCATTATCTTTTTACTTTGATGCTGGGAAGTTTTCAAAATGTTCATCCAAACTTGAGAGGATCATTAACTTTAATGAGGCTTTATGGGTTTGACATTTTTTTGCATACACAACAAGCTGTATCAACAGGGCTGCTAATGAGCTTGTGTGCAGTGTATGGACGCGTGTGTGTGTGTGTGTCTGAGGCTGCAGGTTAGGCGTGTCAGAGGAAGCTGCATGCGTGCGCGCCGCTCGGCGGTCGGTTCGATTACTGCTCTGCTTTCAGTTTCAGGTAATTTCACCCGCTGACCCACTCTGCAATTCAAGCAAAAAATGTAAAGATAACATTGACCGGGGTGTGTGTTGTGTATGCGTGCGTGTGTGTGTGAGTGGGGTGGGTGGAGTCAGCAAAGAGTAAATCATTAAACCAGTGCAGTGTGCATTCCGAGCACCTCCATTTGTGATTCTGCTGCATTTAATATCCCAAACGCTGGATTATTACTGCAGATGAAAAATTCTCCACTTTGTTTACAAAAAAAACAATAATGACCTAACAGTTGTTATCAGTAACATTACTATATACACACATGGACAAAGTTGTTGATGCTCCTCTGTTAATGACACACAAAAAACATAAAATAATCACAATGGTCACTGAAATAACTCAAAACTGATGAGAAATAAATAAATAAAAAATCTGAAGATTAACCAATAGAAATCAGAGATTGCTTTTGAATAGTGGGGTTCAACAGAATTATTTAAAAAAATAACCAATGAAAAAGACCTGGTCAAAAAATGTCAATCCCAATTTATTAATACAGCAAATTAAAACAGAATCTGACCAAAGTCCTGTACAATTCACAAATATACTCACTAAGTGTCATTATAAAAGAAACTCAAACTCAGTTTTTCATTATAGTTTGAGTCATTCTACAAAAAAAATATATTCACTTCAATATGTCAATACATGCAGAAAACATACATGATGAATATAGAACTGAGAAAAATCATTCAGTGTATTTGTTTTTAAATCTGTTTGAAATCCTTTCTTCTGATGAATCTCCAGTATATTTAAGATGTTCCATGTGAACATAACTATATAAAACTCCCATTTTCAAAAAATGTGAACTTTTGGAAGTATTAATTTACCTGTGATTGCATGTCTAGTTTAATAATTATGAACAAAAACTAAAAAAACAATTTGGACTGTATAATCTTTGGGTGTTTTGAACTTCTGATGTTTCTTATGAGTAATCTGAGACAAAACAAGAAATTTATTGAGATTTACACAGTGTTCCAAATTATTATGAAAATTTGATTTAAGTGTCATAAAGATAACATTTTTTGTTGTGCTATTAAATTTATAGATGGTATTGTGTGTCAGGGCTCTTTTCTATAATTAATTTCAGAGAACTGGTTGATTAGTTTGTATGTTGAGTTCAATTAAAGGAAATCTACTTTAGAAGGATGTTCCACATTATTAAACAGGCCACAGGTTTCAAGCAATATGGAAAAGAGAAAGGATCTCTGCTGATGAAAATCATCAGATAGTGTAGTGCCGTATGACGAAGTATAAAAACATTAGATATTTAATGAAAACTGAAGAGTTATCGTACTGTGAAGAGATTTATGGCTGATTCAGAACAAAGATGGGTTTGTACTGATAAAGACATAATGAGGAAGGTTTCTGTTAGACAAATTCATCGGATTAAGAAGCAGCTGTTAAAATGCCCTTACAAAGCAGCAAACAGTTATTTGAAGCTGCTGGTGCCTCTGGAACATCAAGGTGGAGGATCCTCCAGAGGTTTGTGGTGCATAAACCTACTATTGGCCCCTAACCAGAGATCACAAGCAGAAACGGTCACAGCGGGCCCAGCTGTACATGAAGATTAATTTTCAAACACACTTGTTCACTGATGACTGCTGTGCAACCCTGGATGGTCCAGATGGACGCAGTAGTAGATTGATGGTGGATGGTCACCTCGTCCCAACACGGCTGTGACGTCAGCAAGGAGGTGGTGGAGTCATTATTTGGGCCGAAATATTGGGGAGAGAGAGAGAGACAGAGAGAGACACAAAGAGACAGAGCTGGTCGGCCCCTTCAGAAAGTCCAAACAGTCTGCCTTCTGTGGTATGAAAAAGTGTTAATGCTCTTTCAAAGTGTTTCAAATGTGACGTTAAAACTAAAAATATGAATGTATTTTAATACACAAGTAATGGATGACTGACTTAAACAAATTTGCTAAAAGAAAAATTTGCCCTTAAATTATCTTTTCTTTCAGGACTGGTCTGTGCTTACCTCATTTCACTTAGTTTGAATAAAATAAATTCTGACATGATTAATAATTATAAATCTAAATTATTAATCTCAGAATTCAACATGCCATCTAAAATTAAATGAACATAGTCTTAATCCAGACTGGACCAGAATTCTGTCTTCTAGTAAAAGCTGTTATTATTCATTCTGGTGTGATGGCCTGACCTGCACTTTACTGCAGCAGAAAGCTACGATAGCCAGGCAGCATTCAGACAGCCAACCCCCCAACACCCATTATGTGTGTGTTTGTGTGTGTTTATCACTGTGTGCATCTCCATGGGGAACAGACTTGGTCGACAGAGAATGTGTTCCCGATACTGTTGCTGCCAGTCTCAGCTCTGATAAAACTCTTTAAACAGCCACCAGCGTTTAGAATACAAATTAAGGGAAGTAACAAAGAGAACAAAAAGATTGTGATTTTTCCTGTGTTTAACAGAATCCCTGAAGACACACAGAACCGTAGAGGAGTCCGTTTTAGGAGATAATTATTAAAGTACAGATTTACAACCTATAGAAATGCCAGACTTCAGGAGGGGCTGTCAGGGGCAGTAGCCCAGGGCTTCATGTTTTGGGGGAGAGACCAAAGACTTTGAATGTTGTAATGAATGCATGTTTTACATTGTACTTCATTTAAAAACTCCTAGGGCCAGATTAAGTGTTGTTTTGTTAAGATTGCTACATTTTGTTTAATGTTTACAATACTCAAACATTTGCATATTCTGAACTTATAGTACACATCTTGGGAGCTGTGTGTTGATGTTGATGTGTAGGCCTTTCTATTAACATACTGTAATTTGTATTAATAAAATGCAGATTTTATTATTATTATTATTATTATTATTATTATTATTATTATTATTATTATTATTATTATTATTATTATTATTATTATTTTGCATAGGGGCACCAAAGCTGACTGTCCCAGGGCCCTTATTCTTCTAAAGCCGGCCCTGGTTAGAGGTGATCTACATGTCAAGGATTTGATGTGAAAATGTTTATTCCAGGCATTAGTAACTTCACTTTGAGTTGGAGAAATGACTTGTGAACATCTGTGGTGTACCCTGTGTTAGAATGTGCTGGTTAGTTGTTTCCTGCTTATTGTTTAAGTCCAGTTAAAAACCCTGTTAATGTTTTTACAGCACAGTTAAACCCAGAGTGTTGTTTTAGTCTCTAAATGTATATTCTCGGGTTGTGTTGTGTTCTTTTCAGGGCTCAGATGAAACTGTACACTCAGGTCAATCATTTTATTGTTGCCGGCCTCTTCTCAGCTTCCAGCCCAGACTGTTTACAATGAATGCTTGTTTGGAAGGTTCACAATGTGGATGCGATTTAAAAGATTTAGTTTCAAACAACATAGTCAGAGCCGCTGACAGAATGAGAAAAGCTGCGTGTCTTTTTGTTATTCTGCTTTAATTTAAAAAAAAGAAAAGAAAAAAGAGTGGGAGATAAAGTGGGTGGTGAGATCTGTCTGATATGTAGCGATGTTCAGCTTTATTTCTATCACTGTGCATTCTGAGTCAGAACCAGTCAGGAAGTCCATAAAACTATACTCCAATAATACGCTAAAAAATCTCCTGGTTTGTTCTTTGACAGAAATCAAGATGGAAATTTAACACAGTCGCCCAAATGGTCCAATAACCACTGAAAGATGTGATTAAGCTGCATGTACGGGTTGGGCGCTGCTGGAATAAGGGACTATTATTCCTGAATCAGAAAATAATAGAGAATAATGAACTTCAGGGACGCCATGATGCAAGCAGGCCCAGTGGAAGAGGTTAGAAGCTGTAAAACCTCCACATCCAGACTGATCAAGATTGACTTCTGACCCAGTGTTCTTATGTTTCTAAGTTATAATCTGCTCCACTGAGAGAAAGAAACGTACCTGCTATGCTATCATCCTCACCATCTGAGGAGGGAGTAATAAGCTTCACAGAAATGCGCCGATAAGCTGAATAAGAGAGATCAGAAAATGTCATTTCAGTCTGGTTTGGGGAAATAGGTGAATTTATCACCACATAAAGCTGTCCTCAACAATAGATGGTGATTGTCATTTGCTGTTTTGGGAGTATATATTTTTATCTAATGGCATTTCTGTGAAACCAGACTGTCATGATTGCACTCCTGTTTTATTTAGCTTGCAGTCACAGTGAACCAGTTGAAACGTTTGTGAACCTGTCTGGACGTTCTGTGTCGCTGCTGCTTTTCTCTTTAAGATGAATCAAGGGAGGAAAGATAGAATATACAAAACTTCCAGCTACTTCTTTATCACTTTATTGCTTGCATCTCATCTGTTTAAGTCGTTGTGGATTTTCAATAAAATAGTACAAATAATGCGAATAATACATAATGCACTGTGTTCAGGAAAACTTCTGAGGAGTGTCTTAGGAGGGACATTATTCAAACACCTCGGACAACGTAGGACAACGTAGTCGCGTGATGAAGATTTGTATCTAGTATCTATTGTAGTGACCTCTGACGTTACCATATTTTAAACATGATAAATAAGAATTTTATTTATACAACAAATTACCATTATTATGAGTACAGCTTCTGAAGAAAGCAGCTAAGATTGTACAAAATAGAATAATAAATAAATAAATTTGCTTAATGGGAACACAGCAACTGTAAAAATACCTGACACTTTTTTGGTAGATTTTTCACCAGGATGAGATGGGGTTGTTTGGCACCGACTCGCTGATCACTTATTAATAATTACAAAATAAATATCAAGCCTGAAAACGTTAAGCTTAAGGACTGAATGTTCTGCTCTTTGTGTGGTAAATATTTTTTGTGATTTTTGGTCTTTATCTCTGATACACTGTTGGAGCTGTTGTCAGTCAGTTGCCATGGCAATGGGTCTATGTGTGGCGTACCCGACACAGAGAGCGATAAAAAAGCATACGAGTGGCTTTGAGTTGTTCTTTAACGTTTTCTCTGCATTATTTTCTCCTCAACGTGGCTCACTGTGCTGAATGAATAATCTCCAGGTTGCATTCTGTTAACTGAATCGTAAAAGAATCATCTTTTTGTCCTCCATTTGCTAAATTTCCAGATATAAACGGAAACATGCAACGTGTCTGCAGAAATCCTGGGATGCTTTGCACACTTTTTACCTGAGTAACATATCATGTTGTAGAACAGATGAATGCTTTAGATATAGCCCTATCCTTATGTCTTATGACAAGACCATATGAATTAGTTTTTTATTTTACCTACCATCTGAAATATTTGCGCGTTCCCTCTGACTTGGAGGGCGTTAGCAGAAAACCCTTCTCTAACTGATTGGTTTGTCATCAGACTGCCACCTGCCATTCATCTCTGTCTGACCAACATGTGAAGCACTTTGGCTTCTGATAGATAAAAACAAAGCGTCTTTCAGAGCCAGGGGTGATTCACTGCTGCACGTCATCTTAAGTTTCAAAATGGAAACTTAAGGGTTTTCATTTTGATGTGACAGCTCATAGGCTTGGAGCTTTGTATCTGTCAGACGTGAGAAAGATGTAAGGTAAAATATCTTCAATATGAATGGACATTTTTCCCCTCAATTTGACATCTTAACTGTGTTCTGTTTTGTAGCCTTTATGCACATTTAGAATTAGAAGCTAAAGTAGAAATGTGGCTCTTGTTGTGTTCCGACTAACAAGACGAAGGTGGGCTGATCAGGTGGAATCCTAATGAGAGGCTTTTTGTTGTCCCTTCTGTTAGACTTCCTTCATTAGGGCCACACAACAAACTGAGCCGCCCTAATGATGCTGCACAGAGGTTGGGCATTTTGTTGTGGCTGCCAGCATGCAGGCTGTTTTTGGACTTCCAGAATGAATTAAGTTGTCTTGAAATCCTACTGATGTCCTGAAATCAACTCGACCTTCCTGATCATGATCAGAGGTACATGTTCCTTCTTTTTTATCTATCTTTTAATGTTCTGCTTCTGGTCATTACCAACGGTAAAAACACACCAATGGAAGAAAAACATAACATTGTATCTTTCAGAGGTAAAAAAAGAAACATCAAAGGTTTTTCTGAAGCCATGCTTATTGAACTGAACTTAATAAACACATATACAATGGCGAAATACATATTTTGATTATATTTTGACCTTCAGTTTTTGCTGGTGGATGATCTGCTCTGTCAGCTTCCCCTTTGGGATATTTCCACTGTTGGATTAAGTTCTGGACTCATCCCAAAGCTTTAAAAACCTTACTGGTGTAGCAATTCTTTTCCTTTGATTTGGATGAATGATTTTCTGTGGTTTTGGTGCTGAAAAATTAAATCCATCTTAATTTGAAGCATCTTCCCATCCCTTTGAAGGTTCGGCGCTCAAGCAGTCTGGTATTTTGAACTGTTCATGGTTTTATTCATATCACTGTCACACTTCCAGTTATTAACTCAGAGCGTGATTCTACCACCACCACACTCCGGTATGTAACGTTGTTTTTATACCAAACATATATGTGTGTATATGCTACATATATAGTATTCTTGCTCAATAAATTATAGTATCATTGAAAATCTCATTATTTTGAGGAACTCGTTTCACTAAGTGAAACACATTTACACTGAGATTGATGTTTTTAGACCTTTATTTCTGTTAATTATGATGATTTTCCACCGACAGCTAATGACAACATGACATTTGGGTTTGAATGTTACAGAAAGTCAATAAAAACATTTTTAATATAGAAAGGTGGGCTTAATGAAAAGCATGTTTACAGGTTGCCTCATTGGAAGGCATATTCAAATTTATTGAATATTACTGTAGTGTTGCTGGACCGTTTGTATTTGCACGTTTCTGGAACGCCCTTAAATCGGACGCACAAGCGTCATCCTCTAACAGCAACGATGGACCCCGAAGCTGCTTCTCCAGGCTCACTGAGGGTTCATTTCTGCTCCAAAAAATAATCTGATTGGACACTGAAACAGACTATTGTTGTGTTCAGGTTGTGCTAAAAGTAGTTAGCCTAGCAGTGCAGCTATTCAGACCTAAAGTAGCATCTCAATGCTAAACATGTCAGCCTCCACGGTCCACATTTCTAAGGAAGGATCAGGGCTTCCTGAAGACCTTTTTTGATTAAAATGCAATTACTTGTGCTTAATCACTTACAGACCCTGCAATTAACTCGATTTAAAAACTTCAATCTAGTCCCACCGCTAGGTTCAACAAAATGGATTTTAAAGGGAAACAGCTTCCAGATGTAATACGGCTCTTAAAAGGAAGAGCAGATTTTACACCATGGAGGATAGAGACGTCGGTGCTGAAGGTCACACAGGGACATCTGCTGTGTGACACGTCCAAACAGAGCGGTTGTAAATCATCCGTCTGTGTCTGTGTGTCTGGGTTGAAACAGCGTTATAGAAATACCGCTGTTCATGTGAATTACTTGTTCATGTTGTGCATCAGAAGGGAACTACAGGCCCCAGTCGGCTGATGCCTTCAGGATAATGAAGCATGAAATGGTGTTTGGTTTTCAAGTGTCTACCTGCGAACAGCTCTGAATAAACTCCTAGATGAAGCGTCCCAGACGGGTTATCGCTCGATCCTGATGAGAGAGATGACTCAACAGCTAGGCAATAAAACAAGAATCTCCCCGGATCGGTTTCAGTCCAGAACCACCGACAGGGAATATCAGTGGAATCAGCTTGTTTGTTGCAGTTTACCTACTGTATGTAGCTTCTTTTTGGTTCTTGAGTTGAAATGCATGTTGTTTGTTGCAGATTTCACAAAATTTGGCATAATAGCAGAAAAACTTGTTGTTAGGCCCTGTGGGGGTTTCGCTTTGTCAATGGGTTTAGCAGAAGAATAAATTAATAATCACCAGCCGCTTCAAGAAACAAAACGCCAGAAGCAATGCTGTTTGGTTCCTGATGGACTGATGCGATTCTTCATTTTTATCCTCTGTTTGCAAACTAAGTCAGATGTTTAATAGCTGTGTTTCCATTGACCATAAAATTGCGCAATTTGACATTTCAAAAATAAATTTGCTCAATGGAAACACGGCAATTTTGCAAAAATTCGTTTTTTGATTAAAAAAAATTGTGCCGCTGGGTTGAGGTGTTTCTATTTGGCCGTATCGCTAGTGGTGTATTTCGCAAAACTGCAAAGGAAAGACTTTTTTTACATCACACCAGTCACATGATCAACAACCAGATGTTGCCACTGGCATAAATCAGTGGCAACATGGTTTGCGCCATGTTGCGTAGGAAGATAATGGTTTTTTAATGACTTATCATGTGAACAAACTTATTCACATGTGATTTTAATTATGTTTCTTATTTAATTCAAACAGCACAATTGTGAAATTGTGTTTTTTCAACATTAGCAGAATATTGACAAAAATGTCATTTATAATGGAAATGCTGCTACTGTGAAGAGTTTTCTGCATTTTTTTAAAATGCTTTTGTTGCTGATTATATTCAGTTTTAGAAATTAATGTGACAAAAGGTCCTCCTGCAATGGGTGGTACTTTGACAACATTCAAGTTCATATAGAGCTGCTTTTGATTAAATAAAAAAACATTCACCTCCTCACAAGATCAAGCACAGATGTGATTTCTGCCTCTATCTTCACTATCTTTTACCAGGACATTATAGGTAGCATCAGAACAATAATCCTATCTTTGTAAAGCATCTCTGGTGCAGCTGAAAGAATCTGCAGGAGGCGGTGCAGAGAGTTTCTATTTTTCTCGCGCTTCTTGATCACCATTTGTAAGACAAAATGTCCTCAGAAGTTTGGGAGAATACTTCTCACCTCTCTGATGTACAATCTCTGTCAAGTTAGTAAAGAAGCTGTTCAATCAAATCCGGTGCAACTAGAATATTTGGTGCATCCCAAGTCCATACAGTTGCTCATCCTATTGAAACGAAAAGACGTAGTGGAAACAAAAAGATGACAGAAGCATCTTTTTGTTTCCACAGAAATCTTGATATTAGTCGTGGGACTCGAGTAAAATTTTTAATTGAGTTAATTGCAGAGTTTGTCATGAATTGATTAATTAATTGTGTTTAAATTGAAAACTTTACATGGACAAAATTAACAAGATTTTGCATTTAAAAATTCCTCATCTGCAAAATTATTGAACAAATATAGATATGAGCTCAACAAGAAATATGTTGATTTTAATCTGTTAATTATGTTGTTTAACCATCAGATTGGTGCAAAGTGCTGTTCTACCCATTCAGTTTTTAACCTGATCATCCTGTAGAAATATAGACGCTGACATTAGTGTTGGGGATGCATGTTGCTACATGGTTAGCACTGAGATGTTATTTTAGGCTAGAATAGCTTCGCTGCTATGTTAGCTCCTTTTAGTTCAACTTGAACACAATGGTCTTTTCCGGCGTCCAATCAGATCGTTTACTGGAGCTAAACTGAACCCCCAGTGGGCCGAGAGAAGCAGCATTGTTGTCCATCGCTGTTGTTAGCGAACGTACGTCACTTTTACAGACGTACCAGAAACATGTGAACACCAAAGTTCTGGCCAGAAAACCATGTGAAAAAGCATTTTTAATTCATTAAGATTTATGTAATTAGGAAGTAACTCCTGTCCTTCATTAGCTATGAGTTTTTCTTAAAATGATTAAAAATCAAACCTCTCAAATCATCTCCTCACACTTCCTAATAAATAAATCATAAATCTGATTGAGCTTTATCATCTTCAAGCAGATATAGTTTGGACTACACTTCTATTCAATTTTCTGAATTGTTTTTTGCAAAATAAATAGCGTAGCAGTCATGGAACTAAACAGCTTAATCAGCACTATGTAAATATAAGTTTTACATAATACAGATGCTCTCGTTCCGCTGCGTCAGCATGTAGCTTCCCTTCCACTCAGACTCATCATGTGCCCATGTGCACTGGCAGATGTTTTCAGAATAACAACAGTCCAACACTGTTGGTAGAAATTATATTTCTACATGGCAAGCAATGCAGGTGTAGTCGAGTGAATATCTGTAGTCCTTTCCTATCAAGCTGTCTGATGTAATTTGCTCCCAATCTCAAGTTATAAGCTTAATGTCTCTCGGTTCTGCTGGGAACGTCTGGCGGAATCCCCTGTGAGGCGGGGCTTTAACTCACACCTCCGGCAGAACTTCGAACACGTT
>CAEFZY010075336.1:0-65207 GCA_903066815.1 Brachyrhaphis roseni
TCCATCCATCCATCCATCCATCCATCCATCCATCCATCCATCCATCCATCCATCCATCCATCCATCCATCCATCCATTTATTGTCTATCCTCATTTATCCTTGCAGGGTCACTATGGTGCCTATTTCCAGCAGTCATTGGCAAGAGGGGGAATACACCCTGGACAAGACTCTAGTCTAGTCCATGGCAGCGAGGAATTAAACAATTTTGTTTTGTAATTTCACAGCATATTGTTTCAATTGTGTGAAAAATGTGAAAAAATCCCCCAAATTTCCCCCCACAGTTCTTAAGAAAAAACATATTTTGATGCTATCACTATACAAGCATCTTTATTTGGAGTTCATCTGAAAAAGCACAGTGATATAAAATTGCTTCTGACAAGAACAAACCCATTCCAACTCAAATTCTGTGGAGTGAGTTACTGGAGTGAGTAAATGTGCTGTAAAGACTAACAGCGGACTGGAACGCAGACATTCCTGAAAAAAATCTAAAGACACCTAAATGCTAAAATCTGCAGTGGAAGCCCTTAAGCTATGTGCAAAGTCTTTATGAGATTGTTGTGGTTTACATGGAAACAGTCAGACAAGATTCTCTGAGAAAAGCATGTAGACTCACTCAGCCAGCACCAACGTGATATTACCTTTCCACTTCCTGATGCCAGAGCTATAAAACCCTAAAAAGGATACATGAGAGGAAATCATTGACTGCAGAAAGGGCTGTGATGTCCGAGGCTGATGGCGTTAAGCAACTTGCCAGTTTGATGATGCTCCGCTGTTTATATCTAAGAAAATAATATAATTTTTAGTCAAGTTGATGAAAAAAAAATATAATAATATCATGACCTTATTCTTAAAGGTTCTAGTCATATACAGTCATAGGATATAATTTACTTATTATTGTTTTATGCTGTCCATCATTCTGTTGTCAGGACGTGCTTCCAGACACGTCCTGACAGCTTGCAGTGAGCACCTGAGCAATTTTGTCTTAATGAGTGTCAGCATTGCAGTGTCTGCGGTAGAACTAAAAATGCCAGGCTTCTCCTGTAATAAAGCCTGGTTTCTAAAGAGGTTGTAAAAACCATCTTCTGTCATCTTCTGTCTACCAGAATATTTGCCATTATTTGTTAACAATACTGTGATTAATTGCAGTTACATTACTAAGGCAACATAGCTATTAATGGTGACGTAAAAATAAAGCAATACATGATTTTCAGTTTTTCTTTACCAATAAAAATCTCGGAAGTGGTATAGGTATTGAGCAACTTAATAATAATAATAATAATAATAATAATAATAATAATAATAATAATACAATTGAAAACTTTTACAAGTCACTGTATGTGTTTACACAGTATAAAACATAGTAATTACCTTTTTACATCATCGCGGGTGAGGTCCACATTATACAGGTACAAATATAGAGAAGGTCCAGATGTTAGGAGTAGAAATTTGTCAAGATAATAAAACTGAGCACCTCTAATGGGTTTGGAGAACATAGTGTCACCCTAATGGAAAGATAAATAAAGATGTAAGACAGATAAATAGCACACCAATATCTTCACTTGGATATTAAATAGTATATTAATCAAATAAAAAGAGCCCAAAGAAAAACTTTTTTTTTTCTTAAATGGTAGCTATTTCAGGGTTAAGTGTTGGTTTTTACAGTTACTGTTATTGTATTTGTGTTGCTTGTTTTTATTTCTGTTTACGGTGTACAGCAATTTGGTCAACTTTGTTGTTTTTAAAGAACTTTATAAATAAAGCTGGAATAAAATGGAATCTTTTATTCAGAAAATGATGCAAAATAAAAGAGAGAAAGTCTGACATCTACTGTATATAAAAGGAGAACTTCATTTTTCTTTTGTAGTCTTACTTGATTTTTTAATAAAATATCTGTTCTTAAATTGAAACAAGCAAAACTTTTAAATGTGATACAAATCAGGACATACTGTATGGGAATTATAACAATAGATTCTGATCAAATTGGCTTCAATATTATACTAATGTACAACTAAAATGTATTGTCAGTTTGGAACCCTGGCACAGTTTTAAACCCACCTTTCAGGTTTTGGTTTTCTCAGAAACAAAAGGGAAAGTCCACTTTCCCTCTACTTAAACACTTCAGATCAATATATGTCATATTAAATATGGTTTATTGGTTCTCCAATAAAGCATTTTGAAAAAAAATATGGGTAAGAAGAGTCATCAGGGATTCTTTTTTCACTATGTGCTAATTTTCACTGTCATCTACAGTGTGCTGTAACTAATTTGACACATTTTTAAAGCCTAGCAACTAACAGTACCACGCATTACACGTTGTAGTCAATCCAGTACATTTCTCTTTTGTTAAACTACGGAAATGTAGATCTGTCTCACATCAGCATTGTTCTTTCCCTTGTGAGAAAACTTCCATTTGTTCCCAAGATGTCTTATAAAAACACAAAACATTCGCATGGCTTGTCAGTGTTTCTCAATTCCAGTCCTCAAGTAGCCCTACCCTGTATATTTTAGGTGTGTTTCTGTTGCAGAACTCCTGATACAAATGACTGCATAATCTCATCTAAATCATCAACTCCTGGTTGTATGTTGATGTCAAAAGTTGAATGTCTGCCCCAGTTTCATCCATCCACCAGTTTTTTTTTATTTGACTAAAATAATTTTGCATTGTTTTTACTGCATGACAGTGACATATCACATTACATGTTTTATATAATGGTGTTTTAATTACAAAAACAACTAACAAAAAAAGATTATGTGATGTTTCAATAGGGCTCAAGTGAGTAGAGAAGCTTAAGATTCTGAAAATCTGCAAGTGATGTGTATTAAATACATGTTTGTTTGTTTGTTTTTTACCAAGATAATGGCAGGCTCTGAGCTGGATTTGGTCCAGATCCGTAATGATCGATCTTCTGCTGCACTCAGCCACCATTGTCTGCAGAGGCTCCAGCTCACACTGGTCACTGGCTTGTCATGACCTACATTCAAAAACCCAAGTCTCAAATGAACCTGGTAAATCAGTGTACAGTCACATTTACTTTTATGGAACTGTTCAGGCAGAAAGACAGGCTAAAGAGAGAAGGTTCATGCTGACCTACATGTCACCTCAACTTCTGTCCTTTATCTCTGCTGCCTTCTTGTGGACACTTTCCTTCAAAATTGGAGCTATACTGTACAGTACTAAATAAATCGGATGGTGAATGTTCTCTCTAACTGTCAGTCATAACTTAGCTGCAAAACCACCAAATGTGAAGTAAAGCAACAAATTTTAATTTCATGTAACATCTTCAGAGCTATATTTGTTCAACAAGGAAGGATACTTTTTTATTTAAGGATAAAGTAGGACTTTTTCCATTGGTTAATGATTAGATACTTTTCATTTAATCAATAACTATTTAAAGTGCTAATTGCTTAATAGATAACAGCAATAACTTTATTTCAAAATAATTTAATCTATTGCTGTTATCAAAAGTAACAGTTAAAAATGGCACACAAATCCACTTCCAGAAAGAAAACATTACAGTGAAGGTTAAAAACAGCAAAGCAGAAAATAACCACTCTTGGATCATGTCTCACCTATGTAGGCAGTTGGACTACCAGTAAGGCAGGAGTTGTACAATAATACCGAGTGGTCGCCAAGACCACACAGGATTTTTTTTCCATCACCTGAGAAATACAGAGAACCACAGATTTATTTTATAGGTATTTTTGGATCAGTTATTTCAAACTAAGAGTTCTGTCTGGAAAAAGTCACATTATTTCAAATCATAGCTTTGTTGTTGTCATAGTAGAGCTTTATTAAATACTATATTTCATAAATGATTGGCTCATGTTTGCACCCTTTCAGTTGAGAATGGACAAAGAAAAGCATAGTTTACTTCTTAATATGTAGAATCTACTTTAATTCAGATAAAAATTCAGCAATAAAGTGTACATTTTAAGTCATGTTTGTATTATTAACAATTTTATAGGTATTGTCACGAAAAGGTAAATGAAACTGTATACTACAATGGTCAAATTTTAACCACCTCATACCTGCTGCATTACTTCCCAGGGACCATCAAAGAAGCTTTGATTTTAAGTAAATACTCATTAAAAAATCTTTGTGAAGCAAGTGTTAGATAATGAAAGGATAGTTTGAAATTTTAATAAAGAAAGTGAGCATAAGATAATCCTCATTTTTGCATTCTGGAGTAGGTCACTAGACTTTATTTAGTTATAGAAAATACAATACAACAAACTATCCTTTTATGGCAATACAGGTAAAATAAATGAGAATACCTGAAAAATACAGCTCAATATTCAAATAAAAAACAGAAAAAAAAAGATCATTAACACATCAAAATGTTAATGCGACTTGTCTTTTGGCATAAGTAAATGTCTTGTCAAAATTACCTGTCATCAGTAACTCACCTGAATACTGAAGGCATGAGACTTGTTTGTTGGCAATGTTAAGAGCAATACGTGGTTCAGTTGGTGCTGCACTGTCCTCTGGGTAGTTGCTATGGAGTAAGCCCCTAAGTGACAAAAACATGTTTTTGTAGTTTATGTGACACATACACATACGCACAGTAAAAACAGCAGAGTATAGTGCTTACAAATGTTTTATTTACTTTTTAGGTGATGTTTTCTTTTGAGCATTGGTTTGTGCTGAAAACATAGTCATTCTGAAATAGAGAAATACAGAGAAATATAATCAGTCAAGCAATGACTCAATTATTCAATTAATCATACTTTATTTTCAGGGCCCTAATCACAACACTCTATTTGTTTCATCATAATATATTTCAACTGTAATTTTTAACAGGTTTCTTAGACCATCAATAGTGTATAAAAGATATGTCATAACCAGTCCACGGAGATACTTTATCATACCTTGGGGTGGTGTTGTATCCAGATGACTTCACTTTTGAGTGAAAAACTAGCGGCTCTTCCTTTATTCCTCCTTTGAAAAAAAAAAACCATCTCAGATGAGATACAGACTGACAAACAGGGCTAATTATTGTACATTTTATATTTACAAGTGTTTTCACAGAAAACTTAAGTTATGTAAACTGAATAAAGACAATCGTATTTAACAAACAATG
Source organism: Brachyrhaphis roseni (assembly GCA_903066815.1). Taxonomy (NCBI): domain Eukaryota; kingdom Metazoa; phylum Chordata; class Actinopteri; order Cyprinodontiformes; family Poeciliidae; genus Brachyrhaphis; species Brachyrhaphis roseni. Next base: position 5,083 of record CAEFZY010075336.1, read on the forward strand.
AAATAAAGAATAATTTTACTTTAGTTATGGGCTAAATTCATTGTAATTTGAATGGTTAAAAGAACATGCTAGCAAAACATTCAAAAGAGGAGCAAGAAGACCAAAGAAAGAGTGAAATACTTAAAACCAGCATACTGGTAGATTCAATGGGCAGTGGATACTTAAAACCAACATACTGGTAGATTCAGTGGGCAGTGGATACTTAAAACCAACATACTGGTAGATTCAATGGGCAGTGGATACTTAAAACCAACATACTGGTAGATTCAATGGGCAGTGGATATTCTGTCTACAGGTAAGGGTGAGAGATTGGCTACAAAAACATTTTCATAACCTATTCTTTCCAAGCATTGCCTGGAGGAACTACCATGAGATTTTGGTTTTTGCATGTTAAAGCCAAAAGTCATTGCTCCTAATTTGTCTGTGTTTCAGAGTTCCAGCTAAATGGTGCTGATAGGAACTGATGGAGTTTAAGATCCATAATTTCCTGGAACCCTTTTCTCTCTCACACTCACTCTCTTTCCAATCTCCTAGCTCCTACTTCTTGAACCAGCCATGATTTATTTATTTTTTTTGCTAAATAAATAAAATTTTAAGTAGGATTATCTTTGGCTGATTAAAAAAGTGATGTGCTGAGACAATTAAGTACAAAGGAAAAACAAAAAAGAAGAAATTGCCAAGGTTCAAATACATATTCAGTAAATACTTTTTTTATTGTTAAAAAGGTTTTATCTAGTATTAATATATGGCAAAGATCAAAAACTTTCAAAAAGAAATAAGATAGTACGTTTTTTCACTTGTTAGAATTGGGAATGCCAATATCTGATAGGCTGCACCTACTGACATGAATTGAACTAAAATACTTTTTTCAAAGTTATGTTTGGAAAGAAAATCTTTGCACTGCAGTTCTGTAGTATATTGATGAACAATGCTTACAGCCATTTCTTTATGACCACAGGATTATTGAATTTGTGAAAAAAAGGCAGAACATTTCTTCCTTAACTTGTTATTCTACAGCAGGTTTCCTGGATTATACAAGAAAGAGGTGAGTCAGAAGCACAAGATGATCTCACAGTGCTCCAAGCATTAAGAGAACAGCCACAACCTGTGGGATGTTTTATGCTCCTCATTGTTCCTTGTCAATGCCTTTACTATATTACAGATAGTAACTGAAACTAACCTTTTCATAACAGGTTGTGTATGAACATGTACATGCACATTTAGACCATGTAATCATGATAATAAAGCTTTCTATCTATCAGTCTGTCTGTCTATCTGCCTGTCTCAAGGTAGTTAGAGGAGACTGTTAAATGTGTGTGAGAGGTTATCGATGTTAATTCATGTACAAGTCCAATGATAAATTTGAAACAAAAGGAATCATGATTTACATCTAAAAGTGTAATGTGCTTTGTAAAAGTTTGCTCAGCAAGATTATCATAAAATCCAAAAACGTTTTTGGTTATAATATGATAAAATGTTAAAAAGAACAGTTGTAGAACACTGAACATGATTTGGGAAACTTCTGGTTGTATTTTACAGTTTTGGCTGTGAGAATTTGCAATTTATAAAGTTTTACAACATGTTAGCCTACTGTCCACAGTGAACACTTACTGTAATATTGTACATCACAAAAAAAATAATGACAGATCATTAACATTGTCCTAAAAAGTCGCCCATCCTGGTTTTTCGTAGTATAAAATGAGATATAGCCCCTAATTCTGCACTAACAGATCTTTTGAAAGAGCTCCTTCAGATCTCTGCCAGACGTACAATGAAGAAACCTTTTCCTTTCCAGGAGTCTCAGAGGTTTATGGTGTAATTTGTCTGCAATTTTGCAAATACCTCTAAGAATATGGAGATGCATGGGGAAGAATGGCAGCCTGTAAACTTTTGTGGGCTTTTTTTGTTGCTTTTTTTGCTCTGATATTGTAGTCACACAGCACTTCTCAATTATACATAAAATCCCCTACATAGTCTTACATTGGCAAATCCCTCCACTCCAGCTGTGGAGAATCCAGCTTGGACTGGCTTTCTCAGCATAAACTCTCTGAAGAACATATAAGCCTCAACACATGCAGACACATAGCTTCAGTGTCCCAGTCAGATGACATTCATAAAAATACAACACAAACAGGAGTGGTATAATGAAACTTAGATCTGAACTGAAGGGAATGCAATGAGGAAGGTCACATTAACACAGAACCACATTCATCCATTCTATATGTGTATAGATAATGGAAATGTTTTCAGAAGCTCTTGGATTAGCCAATCAGAATTAAGTATGACAACTATTTCAGAGAAACTTAAAAATAAAATAAAAAAAAACTAAGAGAAAGAGAAACGAGTGTTCAAACATTAAACCTACAACAAACCTTTCTTTTTCGGATGGCTGGGTTCCTTCCTCTTTAACTCTGCACTTAGAGGAGATTCCAGCAGTAGAGGAGAACTGGAAACAAGGAAGGAGGGGAGACAGGGGGATGGAGTTACTGGAAATAGTGGAGTACAGCATTTTTCCATCGTTATGGATTATTAGTAGCTCTAATTTACAGTACCGTGATATTGCTGACTCATAAGAAACCAGATGGCTGCAATGGTTAGATATAATTGGGTAAGTTCATATGGAAATGTCAGGGTGAGAGGAACCTTTAGAAAGGAGGTGAACCAATAAATACAGCTTATTCTTGTGTCATGAAGTACTGCTGCTTAGGTCAGACTTCCACAATCCTGTACTCAACATGTACTGTAGTGATGCCAAACATGGTAGAACTAACATTTTACACACATTTAACTGTCTCCTCAATAGCTAGCAAGCAAGCAGGCAAGCAGGCAGGCAGGCAGGCAGGAGGGTAAATGTTTACTTTTAACTCCTGGCTTACCTTGGAAAGACAGAAAACCCCGAACCACCGTCTTTTCTTGTCCCGCGTAGGTTACTCAAGTACAACTCCAGCAAGACCACACATGGAGTAAACAAAGAGCTCACTAGGGCGACCATCTGAGTGGTAAAAAATAAAATAAAATCTTTCAGTAACAATCAAATTTAAAAAGTAACCCACGATAGAGGCTTTACATTGTTTAGCAACATTGTTTTGAAATTACTCACAGATTTATCAGATCCTACACAGATTGACCATGATCCAGCCATGGTCATGTTTAGGGTGGGATTGTCTATAAAAAAACAGAATTTCATATATTTTCAAACCATCACATGGTTAACTTTGCTACAAGCTACTTCAGACAGTTCTGAATGTGTAGCTGTAATTAAACTGCCTTAAGAAAGCAGTAGTTCTAATGGATTTTATAACAAGTACCAATACAAGATTTTTCCAAATACCACCGTACAGATTGAGATTTTACAACAGGGATACCATATATCGTGCATGTTAGTTTGCTAAGTCATGCAATAACAATGAACAGGGAAAAAAACATGTTTTCTTGCCCATTAATTAAGTTATGGTCAATCAGAGGTTCCTTACCAACACCAAGCTCAAAGTCCAAAAGGGTTGCCTTTTATATTAGGCCTGGCAAAATTGACAACTGCGATAATTTGTAATTCATTAAAGTAGTCAAACACAAACTATTATACTAGATCTTTTGTCAAATATGTTCTTAAAGCGCTTGAAACTAAAAAATGTTGATAAGTGCATGACAGTACTGCTAGTAGTCCACTAAGCCTTTTCATTTGCAAATCCGACTGTATTGTATTGAGTAGAAATAGCTACAGCATTCTTTCGCGGATGTGCCAATAAGGAAAAGCGCAATGCCACTGAACAATATGTCTCTTTAGGTATTGTTTCTCAGTTTCATTTGTTTATGTTTACCTTGGAAATAACTGCCTTTTTCTTCTGAGGGCTACTAAAAGCACCCATGTACTGTAGTTTGAAGGCCATAGCACTGAATGTGCTTAACCTTTTTGCAACAATTCTGTGTTGCATTTTAGAATCCGGTATTCATTGCCACATTTCTGGAAAAAAAAACAAAAAAAAACTGGAGAAATGAAACCCCCCAGCAGCCTACCTTTGAAATACAGCACTGTTAGGAGTTCTGAGGTAGCAAGCTCCACCACATACAGGCCGTTGGAGCTTCCTACACAAAACCAGCTGTTGTCTCTGCAAGAGCCCACACAGAAGCATATGCAAAACCACTGTTACACAATTTTCCGTTTAAACATTTATTTATTTATTTTTTTGCATTTTAGTTGGGAATGACAACAAAACCGCATAGTAAAGAAAAATCCATTGCACTGACAAAGTGACAAGGCTGAACCACCACAAAACTATACATTCTAGTAAAGTCTCTTCTGACTACATACGGTCTAGAGTCTAGACAGTGTACACCCAGGAGGATGGAAAGCCTCACAGAGCAGAAAGAGTCTTTATTTTATCCTCTTTCGACCACATGCTAAGTTTACAATATTGTGGACAATTACATTTTAGTATATCATTATTTGGAAGCTCACTATGTGCTCTATTACATAGTGGGAAAATTGCAGCTATTATGGGTGGAATTTTCATACATAAATTTGTTAATTACATAAATTAATTTGCTCCAAAAGTATATGTTTTATTTGTGGAGGAAAACAGACACATTCCCTGCTACAAGGACAAACTAAATAAGTATAGGTGCTAAGTCAGATGTTCAGGCAACAAAAAAAACATTGTGTTGATTCTGATGACATCTTTCATTACAAACATAGTTTATAGTATAGTTATTTTAACCAATTAACAAATACAAAAGTCCTGTAATGGAGCTGAAACGTGAGGTATAAAGCAGTTAGCGGATCCAATTGCATACGTGTCATTTTATATATCTAACCAAAGAAAAGAAAACACTTCTGTTTGTTTAAGGTCACCATAAAAAAGCCAGTAACACAGCAGCCGGATAGAGACATTAAGTTACAGAGCAGGATTTTACAGTTATGCTTCTGTTTATATTAAAAGTAATGATGGTGAACTGCTGCTGTGGGATTATATGCTTTTCTAACAGCAATGAGGTATTAATGTCAATTCCATTCCTATGTGCTACAAAATATGGAGTTATGTCATTTTAAGTGTCTACATTCTGTCATAGCTCACTGCAATAGTTTATGCTGTGTAACTGAGGCCTCATGTGATGTATTTCTCTGGGTGTATTTCTCTGGGTATTACAACATAATAAACCCCTTAAGACCTGGCATTGGACTTTGTACTTTTTCATTCCTCTGCAACAAGAAAAGCAGACAACAAACTGAGAGCTTAATAAAATTAAGACCTTATCATCAACATTTCCATTTATCTGTGAACTTCCCAACAAAAATCGCAATAATGGTGGATAAAATTTGGTAATTATCACTACTTACATGCTTATGACTTTTAGAAATTTTGTACAATATACTGTACTGACTGAGTGTGAAAACGCAACAATTTTGCTTTGCTTATCCAGACATGGAAAAACTAAATATCATCAGGCAAATATAATTTTCCAGGTCCTCGAGACCATGACGGTACCCTGTTAGCACATTGCTCAAATATATGCAACTACTCCAGCTGTACTGTCTTTACTTACATTTCTTGACCAAAATGGATTTCTGCAAATGAGCCACATGAAGCCATCTGGATGACAGGCTTTGAGATCTCCACTTTATTAGCAACCAATTGTTCAGCAACATCTGGAAAGACATAAAAAGAGCCAAACTGTTGAAATTCTCTTGCTCAAAAAAAGTTACATACACCTCACAAAGTGACATCTGTCCATCCGTCCGTCCATCCATCCATCCATCCATCGTCCTTTTCTTATATGAGATCAGATTGCAGGGGCAACAGTTTCAGTGAGGACACCAAGAGATCCCTCTCCCCACTGACACTCTTCAGTTCACCCAGGGAAACCCCACAACATTCTCAGGAAAGAAGGGATATTTAATGGTTTTATCAAGTTTTGGGTCTCCCTCAATGGTTTTCTCATTTTGTGGTTTAGAACCATGGACTCTGACTCAAAGGAGGTGAGTCTCACTCCAAAAGCTTTATATACAGCTGTGAAAGGCTGTACTTCAGTCTTAAAGTCATGGCAGATGTCATGGCACGGAAGATGCCAACAGAGCATCATCTGCAAAAAGAAAAGATGACACAAACCAGACACCCTCCACTCCACAATTAGTCTTTGATATTCTGTCCATTAACACCACAAATAGGGGAGGGGGATGAGTCCAGTGCACACTGGAAATAAGCTTTACTCTGTGCTAATAATGTGGATACATGACAAAGTAGCCATTGAAAGCATCACCAGTACCTCATACTCCATTAGCATCCCCTGGAGAGTACATCATTAGGACACAGTCGTAAGCCTTCGCCAGATCACAAGACGGTTCTGGACCAGGCAACTAAACTCTTATGTTCTCCAAAACAATTCTGGAAGGATAAAGATCTAGTCCATTGTCCCCAAGCCAGAATGAAAACCACAATGAATTCAAGTTTAGACAATTGATTTGAACATTGTTTCCAATTATTGAGTAGGCTTTCAAAGGAAATTGACGGCTTGATCCCTTTACAGTTGGTTCCTTTCTTAAAACTATGGGAATACCACCCCATCCTACCACTTCACAAACTGACTTACACAAGATCTCTAAACAGAAAACTGCTGAAGGCCCTCTTCCTCTAATAAGTGCTTGTATTACCTTGAGGCTGGCTCAGAGTCTCCTGGCGCATTTCATATCTTTTCTCCATCTTTTGAAGGTCCATTTTTTTCACAAGATGGCATTTGTGGTCATCATCAAAAGAAAAGCACCACACCTAAAACAAACGTGAATTTTCATATTTGGATTTTTCGATCTTCATATTTGGGTAGCCAGCATGATTCTTCTCAGACACTAACCTGTCCATCGGTTGAGCCAGTAATAAGCTGCTTTTCCTCCTCCAAGAACAACACGCTAAGCAGAGGAGACCCTAAAAAGGTTAAAGAATTGTTTATTTTCAATTATTTTGAAATGCTTTGAAATACTTCTCAGACAAAGATAACCAGCGTAAGTACATATATTTTTGTTATGACAATTTCATTAAGTCAGAGGATAAAACCATCCAAACCAACCAAGCCCTATGTGAAAAAGATAAGATAGTAATAAGATAATAATACTTTATTATCTTAAGCTATTAAGATAATAAATACTTTATTTTGTATCTTAATAAAAATAAAAGGTCTTTATTAAGATAGTATAGTACTGCTTGTTTGTTCCAAGCAGTACTATACTATCTTAATAAAGACCTTTTATTTATTAAGGTCTTTATTAAGACCTTAATAAATAAAGGTCTGCTGGAACAAACAAGCAGCAGTACAATGCTGCTTGTTTGTTCCAGTATAGTACATAATAAAAATTCAAATAAATGAATGAAGCAATAAGAATAAACATTAAAAGTAATTATCCCCTGAACCTAACAACTAGTTGTGCCTCATTGTCAGCAATAACTGCCATTAAACATGTCTGACACCTGGTAATGAGGGTTTTTTTTTTTTCTTTTTAAATCACTGTGCAAGAATTTCATCCCAGAAGTATTTTTAGAATTTGTTTACTTCAGCCATATTAGAGGGTTGAACAGCTTGCTTCCCATCATGTCAGAGAATTGCAATAGGATTTAAGTCATACTTTAATAAATAGGATCCCCATTTTAATTAAATTGATAAAATAAAATAACAACCTTATAACTTACAGAGTCAACTGAACAATGAGTAAAAATTCTAAAAATGATCTCTATTCATATCATACCATTTTTGCAATATGGACAGAAATACATGATAAAATATTATGTTAGTATAAATATTATATTATTATATACTACATGCCTATAGGGTAATTAATTTTGTCCAGATATCACAGAAATGCATGTTACCTCCAAGGACAAATGATTGGTAGAAAACAGCTCCAGTTTTTAAATCCCAAACCTGGAAAAAAAATAAATAAATCAAGTAAAGAAATCTTTAAGAAACGGTACATGTATACATGCATACATACGCATAAACACCTTAAAAGTCCGATCCTCTGAGGTGCTCACAAGAACATTTGTATTCCATGGACAGAACTCTGCAGATGTTAAAAATCCAAGGTGGCCATTTAATGTGCAAATCACTTCCTGTCTCTGATGTAGGAGACAACACCAAAAATCAGATTTGAAGCAATAATATGCAGTTTTTAACAGTCGGATGTAAAGAGCAATTGTATACCAGCGACATTCAACACACGGAACATTTGTTTTTCAAATAGAAATGAGTGTTTGTGACTATTATTTGTTACAGTAGTTATAAAACTAAAAAATGTTCATGGGACATAATTGTAATATGAGTTATGTAAGAAAATTAGGCACCTTAAAATTTGTAGATGTGCTTGTGCTGTTCTTGACACATAGCTATTCATGTTGAATAGTTTATTAATTACTATTAAAATATTATTTGTGTCCACACAGATGTACCTTTGAATTGAGGACATAAATAGTTGTTCCTGAGCATACAGCTACCAGTTCATCATCGGAACAGAATGAGAGATGCACAACATTCCCCAGTAAAGTACCGATCACTGTTCCAGCAGCAAGTTTACCTGCACACAAACTTATTTAGTTTATTTAAACTGAAAATTAAGGAAGTCCAAGACCACAAGTGACACAAAATAAGAAAGAAAATGTGGCTGTATAAACTACTAAACAGATTTGTGAAAGAACAGAATATTTCTGTGAATTTTATTGATAGGCTAGCATTACAAAAGCTGCAAGAAAATATGACAGAACTGAACTGCAGACATTTATGTACACAGAACTACTTTTTACCCTCTTCTGTTCTTTTCTGACATGCCTCAATATCCCAAATTATAATATATTCAGAAGAGGCAGAACACAAGGTAACAGGACTGCTTCTTTTTCCGAAAGTCATGGCACTGATGTCACCATGGTGACCTGTTAGTAGCAGTGGCTGTAAAGAAGAATACAATATTTTTATATACATATATAAACTGCATACTTAACATTTATGTTCTAAGTCACAGCCGTATAACTAAGTTGTTTGAGTTCAATTCCTCTTGCACATAATAAACGAAATGTTAACAAACCTTTTGTTGTGTCTCCTTATTGCTGTAAATGAGGACATTCTTGCCCTGGTGAGGTATACCACAGTAGCAGTCACAGCATGCGAGCTGTTGTTGTGACAGGAGTATATCACACGTAAAACTCAACTTTTCCTTAATCATTTCAGCCTCGCTCTGGTTGTGTTTCAGAGATGTATTTTTCAGTTAAAGTCATTTAAAAATAAGATAGCATTTTTGTTGGGTAGAAGGTTTTGAGAGTTCGGAGAAGAGACATTAGGCGTTGCTAAGACACGCTTCCGCCACTAAAGATCGTCTCTAGGTAAGAAAACGTTTACCTACGTCAGGCGGACGTCCTTGTGGATTGATTCTTTCGTATTCTTCAAACAATAAATTCTTATCATTTTATAAGAGCACTTGCGTGCTGTTTATAACGTTAGTCCACTATAATAATTTATTTTGCGCATGTATTATACTTTATATTAAACTTGTTTGAAAATACTCTCAAAGTGATACATCTTTTAATCACATCTATACTTGTACTTCCTTATTTGACCACAAGATGGCATCAACTGTTCATTGTTTACTTTATAGATTTATAGACATAGGTCAACAATCAACAAACTCTGTGTTTGCTACGGTTCACCGCAAAATAAAAAAATATATACATTGAAAATGTCTCTATATAAATAACTTTTACAGTTAGTTGTTGTTTTCTTACTGTATGAAAACGTACATTACTTTGTCTAAATGCCTATTAAGAAATATGTTGAGATTTTTCATTTCGTTTGTCTCAGACAAACAACTTTGTATAATGATGCTGTAAAAAAAAATGCACATTTCCGTAGCTTAAAAGACATCGGAGGACACGCTCCTAAGTAGATCATCCTGTTTGAAATGGCTAAAGGGCTAAATAAGCTCGGATAGAGAGAGGGGTACTGGGAAGCGTAGTTTATGTGGCAGCAGGCGGATATGACGCACGTATTGTGTAGCCGGTGTTGGGCCAGCCGGTGTTGTGCTGAAAAAAGTACTCGTGCCAAACTAAGCACTTCGTCGTCGTCCGCTATGCAGTGAGTGGAAAGTTATTTTTGGGAAAAAATCGCAAGCGGTGTTTTTTATTATTAAACTTTATTTTAAGATAAAATTGAAAACAGAAAGAACAATATGTAAAAAATGCAATATCATGATGTCGGACTCTCGCCGTGCCTCCAGCCTGCTATCGGAAGCACTTTCCCACGCTTTTAGATTAAAATATTACTCATCAATTTATCAATTAATTATTTATCGCTGTACACGTGTACATAGAAGTCCACAGTATAAACAGTGTAGGAAATATATAAAATGTAAACGTAAATATGGTGATATTTCAATTATTTACAATATTATTAAATTACATTTACATATACATACACATATAATCACCATATAATTAGTGCATGTGAGCTTTCAGGGTGCTAATTGCTTTTGGAAATGTAATTTATAGAGGCAAACTGAAATTACAGGTCATGTACATTCTGGAGTTATGAATAAAGTGAATTTTTATTCATAAATTCGTGATTCCGAAATAGACTTAAATTAAAAATGTTGACCTCGCCTAAGCACAACTGAGTTTGGCACTTTTGACTTTAAATGCTATGAAACGGGCCTTCGTGGTTCTTTTTCTAGCAGGGTCGCTTTTTTCGACGAAACACCAATGGCGAGGTTTCGTCTGCAGTGAGCTTTGCAGTAGTTGGATGAATCAGTTGACGTTGACAGACCTTGGGATATGACAGTGCTTTTGTAGTACAGAGCTAACTTTAGCTAGACCGTTAGCTTGGTAACAGGGTTTTGGTATTACGTTGCTTGAACGGGAGGAAACCCGGTGACGGGGCGTTTTATTTTTCTTAACGTTGTGTTTTCAGTAACATTTATGTCTTTTTTAAAATGACGCCGGTAGTGTTGTGTTTTTCAAGGGAGCTGGTTTAACTTAAGATACATGACAAGCTAGCTTGTCAGCAACTTGTGAATCTCCTAACTTGGTACTGTGCGGGCCACAACAACCTCACTTTTCAGCCGGTAAAGTAGCTTACTGGGGAGCCGATAGACATTATTTTAACCGGGTAGCAAACCAACGTGCTCCGAAAACCTGACAGAAGGGAAAAGAAATTGCTAGCATAACGAAGCTAGCCGGTTGGAAGTTGTAAAATGAAGAAGGCACAGTCAGACACATTAGGTTTTGTTCCTCAAAAAGACATCGTATACAACAAACTTTTACCGTACGCGGACAGGCTAGATGATGAATCTAGTGAGATTTTGAGCAGAATAAAGGGGAACTTGGGCCGAGCTGTACAGCTAAGAGAAATATGGCCCGGTGTGTTATTTTGGACAAGAAAACTTTCAACGTAAGTACCGCACAAATATTACAGTCATGTTTTTTCACTTAACTATGTTTCCTTTAATGACATCTGGTTATGCCGGTAGTCTTATAACTAATATATTGTGTGCAGCATGTATGTGGTTGTTTGGTAGGTGCAATGTTTATGCTAATTCTGATCTTTGATCGACTTCAAATTGTTTATTTTGCAATACAACTTTAGAAGTAGTCGCTTTGTAGCATGGCGTTCTTTTATGACATCTAAAATGTCACACAGCGGTGAATTCCCAATAAAGAAAATTTGTTCTATGCGTCTGATTAGGATACTTATCGGTTTCATAATCAGGGTCGGGACTGTTACACACTCTACATGACCCAGACTAGAGGTTCTAGGTCATTGTAGCTTTCGCTGTGCTTTTAGATAATTTATTCTTCGGCTCATTGCTTCTTGAATCACCCATAAGGATGACCCCTCACCCAATTGAATGTTGACTTGTAGGCTTAATTCGAAACTTCCCCACATGGTTCCATCCAAAATCAACAAAGCTTTCAATTTGCAGCGTCATTATGGTGGGAAGACAGCATCTTTTGACTCTTAAAACTCGCTTTTCCTTTTATTTATATGTTAATAGTTTACCAGTCAATTTCATCATAGCAAATATTTGCTAAATATTCATACATTTCTAACTTTTGCATTTCCATCTTTTAGGCAAAGAATCCAAATTTTATCAGAAAATATAACATGTAAACAGGTATAAGCCAGTATAGATTTTCATGGCACAATAACCTTGACTTGAATATACGAAAGCTTTTCAGTGCATTGGTGTTTCAACTAAACTAGATTGAAACATTTATATTTTTTATTTATTTATTTATTTATTATTATTATTATTATTCAAATGTTTAAATAGACTTAAACAAAAATGTTTTAGGTAAGCATTGTTTTCCATTGCTTTTACGTGCTTACTGTCGAATGTATTACACTTTTATTTGTTGTTCCACTTTCTAGAAAGTACCACAAGTATAGCCAGCTGTCCAGCAGTGTGCAACAACATGTTAGGGAAGGGTAGTGCTGTGTTACTCTATCCTATACGCAGGTGGAAAAATCCCTGATCACTCTGGTATCTTATTAAAAGAACTTTAGCAGATTTTATACTGCAGCTCACAAAAACCAGAGTTTTGCATCAGTTTGAATTTTTTTTATTTATTTATTTATTTTTTTAACTGAGCTCTCATTTGGTTTCCTGTTTAGTTAATTATTTTAAATAGTAGCATAGTCATTTGTTATTAAAATAATTTTTTTTTGACTGCAGTTTTAAAATATGCACACAATTTTAATTTGGATGTCACTCTTGAGTCGTCTAACAATCTGTTAAACATTAAGGTAATTATTTCTAATTTGTCCTTCATCTACAGGTACATGAGACTTTATGGACGGAAATTCAGCAAAGAAGACCATGTGCTGTTCATCAAGTTGCTGTACGAGCTAGTGACGATCCCCAAGCTGGAGATCAGCATGATGCAAGGCCTCGCTCGCCTACTTATCAACCTTCTCAAGTAAGAATGGACACAGAGCGAGGAGATCTGGACAAAATCACAATGAAACTTTCTCAACTAGCAATATCTTTATGGAACATTAACTGTTCAGAAGTGCAAATATGTTTTATTAAATCAAAATGCAATGCAAGTTAAGTTTATTGTACTATTTGCAATCTGTTTGAGGAAGGTATTTAAATCATGGCCTTGCATAGCTCCTGTTAGGTCATATACACTGTCTGTCTTATTGAATTTTAAGACCTACCTTTATAATTATTGTTGACTTTTTCATTTTCAATGAATTATCCAAATTGGTTTATTTCCCAGCACTAAATTGGTGCCATCTGTTTTTAGACAAATGTGCATGTTCCTCTCTCCCTCTGATTTCATAGTGAATACAATGTTGAATATATTTTATTCTATGGTTTTCATCATAATTACAATGTAATCACAATATTCTAAGAACCGTCAGTACAACAAAGAAGATGCATGCTGAAATCTATGTCCAAATTTTGAACCATTATCTGTATCATCTGCGCTGATATTCTTATCAATGTTTCATTGATCTGACAGAAAAAAAGAGCTGCTGTCGAGGGAGGACCTTGAGCTGCCGTGGAGACCGCTGTATGAGCTGCACGATCGGATTCTGTTCTCAAAGACAGAACATCTGGCTCTTAACTGGTTTCCTAAGTATGCATCAGTTCAGTGATTAGTTAGTTGTCATAAAAAGTTCTTTAAAAAAATGGGTAAGATTGGATTTTAAAGATGTATTGCCATCTGTCAAACTAGCTAAAAATTAAAGGGTACCGTTTTTATTTTTAGACTTTGATTCTGCATTAGGTAACCAGTCTCATTAAAATCTCATTGTGATCTTTTTTTCTTAGCAACTTCTTACAGTTCTATCATTTATTTTTTAAATTGAGCTGTAATCTTTTTTAGATACTTAATGCTTTGACAAATATGCATATATTTTAAGATTAGAACTTTCATAAACAAATCTTTTCATATCCAAATTCATTATTTGGCTGTTTGCTTTGGTCGTTTGAATAAAGAGCAATTGTTTTCCTTAAATGGGTCAAATGAATGGCAGCAACTGGATTATGTTTTCCCTGAGATTCCTTCCTAAGCCTTGTACAATGATCAGTTTTTGCTATGAAGTTTGGATTTCATATTGTTGTTTGAGAAGTATCAGTTTTGAATAATCTTATGAAATATTCTTTAGATGTGCTCTGTGGCAAGCAGTGCGAGGTGCTCTTTTATGGTGCTATGGGAACATTGTATGATTATGACAAACTACTGAAAAAGCAAACTGCTTTAGCTGATTGCTTGTTTACACCTTCCAAAAAAACTAATTCACACTAATCTACAAAAAAAAACCCAGATTATTCTCATCACTCTCTGTTTTGAGCAATTGGCTTTCTGTCATGTGCTCCAATTGTTCTTTATGCCTTTGTCTTCTTTTACATCCAGTTCTCCATCCCCTCGTTCTTCTGCTAAACACGTAATGTTAAAACTGGTTCAGAGGTGGTAAGAACAATACTTCTTTGTGTGTTATTTTGAAATTTTACTTTACAAATGGCTGGGTGTTGCTATGTAGATGCTGCATGCAAAAATAAAACTCAAGGCACCATATTTGCAGTTTATTATTAAGAAAAAAACATTCATCAATGTTAACATTTCACTCATATTGGAGACTGTCGCACTGTAGCTAACATGTTTTATTTTTATCTGTCTTCTTGAGCAGCCTTTTAGAGAATTTTAGGGACTTTTTTCTAGGATTTCCTCTAAAATTTCTTTAGGTTTTAAAAATACTACAATGATGTAATGCAACAAAATATGGAATACTATGCAGAAACTAATGTTTATGGCACATTATGGGACTTTAATGATGAGTAAAGATATGCCTGTCAGAACTGCTGATTTCAATTTTGATATTTTTTCTGGTTTGCTTTATATGTCTTAAAACATTAAGCTCATAAGACAAGAAATGTGCTGCAGGAAATAGTTTTGAATCTAGAAAATGAGAATTACAAAATTAGATCCATGAAAGTATCAAAGCTTTTCCAAATCTGAAGCATTTTTGTGCTAAATTTAAAGTGCATCATTGTACATCCAGTGGATTGACATGTTTATACATGGCATATTAACTTAATTTGGATACCAGTGAACAGTAGAAGTAATAGTAAAATCATTGTTTTTTTATTATTTTATACCTAATGTCAGTCAATCAAAGGAACATTGACTGATTCCCATCTCTGGGCTATTGATTGGTGCATCTAGAGATAACGTAACCTTGCCATTTGAACACATAATGATTGTGTGTGTTCTGACAGGTCACATATGCTCTGCTAGCTTGTAGTGAATTTTGCTATTCCTGCTTTACTAAACATGTTCTGGATTTGCTTAGTAGCCAAGGTTATTATCTATGTCACTCGAATGACCTTGAGACACAGTATATGTCAGAAAGTGAGGTAATTTGAATCCAACACTTGTCATATTGTTTAGTTCAGAATCCGTACATAAGTGGTTGAGTAGTTCCAAAAGTTGAATTTGCATTATTTCTGTTCTTTAACGTAGGCATTTTAATACTACTGCAGACACACACATTCATATGCAAGTCACCCTATGAAACACATGCCTTGTTAGCAATAGGCTATAAAATGGCGTAACAGTTGTGTGATGGTTGAACATCATCTTTTGTATGTCTTTAATTGGAATAATTACATTTAATTACTTTATCTTATATTATTCTTTCAAAATCTTGATTAGATGTGATTTAATTTATTGGGGGGATTTTGTGCATGTAATAAAATTTAAATTACATTTGTGTGGTGAAAGAAGCTTTACTAACAGCAGTGCTACAGTGAGAAGTTAGTAACATCTGTTTTGTTTTCTTTCATTTTAGTTCAGTGGAAAGCGTGTTAAAAACACTGGTGAAAAACTGCAGACCGTAAGTCCATTTTAAATATATTTATAATCTTATGCCATTTCAGGTTTGTTTTTATGGGTTGGTTGAGGGGTGAATTTAAAGGCTGATGAGGTAATTTCAACAAACTGTGTTATGTTGTTAAATGGAGTCTTATGGATTTAGTCTCAAACTTTGTTTCTTGTGTTGTCAACAGCAAGTCCAGAGCTGTGTCCATGCAGGTATCTTAGACAAGCTGTGGGACTCGTACCTTAGTTTGCATTACCGGAGGAAGATAAGCCTATTACCTCACCTAATTCTGTCTTCAGTTAGAGTTCATGTAACTGTGAGAAGAGGGAGTCTTTTTGTTGTGTGCTGGTCAGACTCCTGGGATCAGTAGTTAGTCGGGGAAAGAGCCTAAATTAATGTTAAGTGAAGAAGATCACTGATTTTAAACACTTGGTAATGTTAAAAAATGTTACCATGGAACACCCTATAGTCCCATACTGAAATGCTAGAAACTGCAGTATCTTTCAACCACATGTGCTTAATTTTTCATGCAGATATAACATGACTAGAAACATACAGGGAACCTGCAACACTATGGCCTTGTTGGTGTTTAAGTGCCACCAGAAAGTATTCACACTTTTATGTTAGGAAAGACCAAGTGAAGAAACTGTTTAAACATTGTTGTAATAAAAAATAATCTAAATACTTAAATCACATAAGTATTCACGTAAGTATTCATGATAGTTGAGGTCAGTTACATGCGAGTCCTATAAATTGAATTGTGGCGATTTCATTTGATTGAACATGATTTTGAGTGGAACACACTTGTAAGGTCTCACAGCTGTCTGCACATTAAAGTAGAAGTCAAGAAAGAAATGAAACAAAATTTCTCTACACCTTTAGAGAGGAGATTTTGTCAGAGATTTTGCTGCTGGTGGTACTTTACCAGAAATATTAAGCTATTGGTTTGAATAAATATGAAATCTATCATTATGAATCATGTTGTGTGGATCTTTGACATAACAGTATCAAAACTGTTTTGGTGGAAGTGTAGCAAAATGTTGAAAATGCTTTTTTTTCCCGTGCTACTTTCTGCTGGCTCTGGGGGCCAGTTGATTCATTACACCTGCCTTCTTTCTGTTTAATATTTAGCATCGCTTTGTATTCTTGTTTAAAAGAGCACAATCTTGACTCAATACCTCATTCATATCATTTTGAAGCACGCCTTCTTTTCCCTGCCTATTTTTAATTGATATATTGTAGCAAAAAAAAAATTCAGATTTTGATTTCCTTTACTTCTTCAGGTACTTCTCAGAGAGTGCTACCCAGGAGATGCTGGATGAGTGGAGGCCTCTCCTTTGTCCCTTCGATGTCACCATGCAGAGAGCAATCAGCTACTTTGAGCTTTTCTTACCCACAACTCTGCCTCCTAAGCTGCATCATAAGGGGTTTAAGTAAGAAACATCTCACCCTCTCCTACTTATAAATGAGACAATGAAGATATTGTTTGTGTCTGAAGTCTGTTTATCTTGGTTCAAAAAGACTGTTAATATATTTTGAATTGGATAAATAAAAAAAATGAGTGAGTGAATGAATAGAGTGACGTGCGTGCTGTTCTTGGTCAGTTATGTCAGCCATTTACAAAGGCTGCTGATTCAGACGTCATGACGTCGGCCTGGCAAGGATAATGGAATAAGTGTTTGTGTGAAAATGCTGTATCCAATTCTAAGCCATTGAGAGGAGAGCCATAAAAAGATCCAAGGCCCAGTTTGCTGTTTTCATAAACAGACAGATTAAAATTAAATACATTTTTTGGCATGACCAAATCTTTTTCACATTCAAAAAATTTTGTATTACTGCATGATAGTTTTGAAGTTGCATGATTTATTTACGATTCATTTAATCTTAGTAATACTGGGGAAGCATCTCGGATAGTAACCCTCATGTATTAAAGGTCCTAGTAAGTCATAAATATACTTAAAAGTGTTTTATTTTATAAAGTGTGCACTTTGTATTCATAAGCATTCAATTATCTCATACTAACATTTGCTTATTTTCACAGGTTGTGGTTCGATGAGCTGATTAACTTATGGGTGTCGGTGCAAAATCTCCCAAGCTGGGAAGTTGTGAGTAGATTCACAGTTTTAAAATGCTCCAGATGTGCAGCAGGAAGCTTCTAGGTTGTTTTTGTAACACAGTCATCTGCTCATTTACAGCACCTGGTCAATCTGTTTGCCCGCTTGGCCAATGACAACATCGGCTACATTGACTGGGACCCTTACATTCCCAAGGTTTGCTACTTTTTTTTTTCTCTGAATCCCTTTCTTTATCTACCCGTTAGTGTACCAAGGTCTTGTTTTGGTAAATCTGTTGCGTTCTCACATCTGTTTATGTGATTTGCATGCCGTGGCATTTGCTGTTTGTCCCAGAAACAAACTATCAAGTTCCCCTCTTGAATTTACTCCTTGACTGATAAGGAGAGTGACTTGCATCATGTTTGTTTCCTCTGAGTGACACCAGTTTGTGCAACAGATGAACATTAATATCCCTGAGCTATTGAGTGCAGTTATATCATGTGTTTTTCTGTTTCGCAATGAACTAGTCTAAATTAATGCAATGTACCAAGAAGGTTAAAGTTGTTTCCACCCAACTGTTTCAGATTTTTACAAGAATTTTGAGGAGCTTAAATCTTCCTGTTGGGACCAGTCAGATGATGGTTCCACGATACGTCACAAATGCCTATGATATCAGCCATGTGGTGCTTTGGGTTTCATCCCTCCTGGTTAGATCACAAGCCAATACATTATGATAATCTTCCTGTTTTTGTTACACACTGTCTTTAATTGATTTTTGCTGTGGCAATTTCAGGGAGGACCCAGCAAACAGACTCAAGCACAGCTCAGTGGCCTTTTCAACAGCATCACCTCCTTCTTCCACCCATCAAACCATGGCCGCTGGTTGGTGAGTCACAGTGTATTTCTCGTCAAAGGCTGTAAGACTGAAAACGTCTCAAGAACAAAAACAGTCGTAATTTGTGCCTCGCAAAACCTAGAATTGTACTTTCACAGTATTTTTTTATTTTACAACAAAAGACATCAAAGTATTTTATTGGGATTTTATATGATTTATCAACACTCCAAACTGCATGAATGCACTTCTGTGTCACTAATTTTTACCTTTTCCAAAAACTCTTCAAGTTCAATCTGATTGGATGTTGCTCTAATTTTACAATTTGATCTAGCTCTGGACTTTGACTGAGCCATTCCCACACATCATGATGCTGCCCCCCAACTTTTTCGACTTTTTCACATCGAAAAAGTTGAATTTGACAACATGTTTGCTGTGTCCCCTACATTGCTTGTGACACAGGACAGTGAATACTTGACTCTTGCTACTCTTCCACACAAACAGGATTTATTGATTAAACAAGTAAAAGTTGTTCTACCAATAGCTCCTCCTTAGTTACCTTGGGTACCTGACATGTCTGCTGTGCTCCTTAGTTTTTGTGATGCTGTTTGTTCGCTAATGTTTAACAAACTCTGAGTCTTTCACTGAACTGCTGGATTTATTCTGAAAATTATAAATTATATTTAGGGCTATCATATTTAACTGATCTGCATTCAAATGCATTCCAAATTTTTCTGATTTTTATTTGTCTAATCATTTTTAAAACGTATCAATTTCCTTCCACTTAACAGTCATCAATCATATAAAATCCCAAGGGACTGGATATAATTTTGGGAATCACTGTTTTTTGAGAATGCCAGTAACTAACTAACCGGTAATTTACAAACCAAAGGAGTGTAATGTGTGTCTTTTTGCTCTTTACGTAAATTATTCCTGAAATTTGTTTTAACTTCCTGCATCATGGAATAATGACAGGGCACACTGTACTCATGGAAGGCCTGTTTACTGTCTAGGTTTACATTGGTAGCTGGCTCATAAATAAGAGCAGGACACGTGAGAGAGACGGCAGCAGAGTTATTAAAGGTCACTGGCAGCGCGGCCACATGCCTTTCTGTTTTGAGGATGCCTTGCACTAGATATGAAGCTGCACAGACGACAACGTGCTTTCATACACAAACCTTTATTCTTTGCCAAGGCAATGAGTTCTGTCTATTTGAGGCTGTTGCTTTGGTGTGTGAAATGTTCCACTACTTAACTCTAGCGTTTGATGTTACATGTAAACAAAGTGTTAAAACTAAGCAAGAGAATCATACAGACTCAATTTCTGATAGTTTTTTGTGGATATGGACTAGATTGGATGTCCTTTTTGAAACTCAGCTTTTTTTTTTACTAAAATGCTGCCATTTTAGTTTGCACAAGAAGACATAAGGAACAAGATAAAACTGCTTACAGTATATTTGTTTTTGTCTGTATGTCCATTATGTCATCCGTGTCTTTAGATACTCCATGCGACACCCTACACCTTTTCATGTGCAAACAAAGGCCTGTTGTCTGCCTCTGTCTCCCCTTTGTCATGTATTTGTCTTTCTGTCCTTTTTGTCCTCGCGTCCAGATGAAGCTCATGAAGCTGCTGCAGCGTCTCCCGGCCAGCGTGGTTCGGCGGCTTCACCGGGAGCGTTACAGAAAGCCCTCATGGCTGACCCCGATCCCGGACACTCACAAGCTCACCGAGGAGGATATCACAGAGTTTGTGCAGAGCATGATGCAGCCAGTTCTGCTGGCCATGTTCAGCAAGACGGGCAGCCTGGACGCAGCCCAGGCCCTGCAAAACCTAGCTCTGATGCGCCCTGAGTTAGTCATCCCCCCTGTGCTTGAGAAGTGAGTTTGTGCTGTGCATTTGAATTGTCCTGTGTGTCCTGGTGTAAAATAAGCCACAAATTAAAATATAAACAAATGGCTGAATGATTTTTTTTTTTCTTTTCTCTGTAGAACATATCCTGCTCTGGAGACTTTGACTGAGCCCCACCAGCTGACAGCCACTCTGAGCTGCATGATTGGTGTAGCACGTAGCCTAGTGTCAGGTGGGCAACGTTTTCCTGAGGGACCCACTCACATGCTGCCCCTGCTCATGAGAGCGCTACCGGGTGTGGACCCCAATGACTTCAGCAAGTGCATGGTGCGCTCAATGGCTCATTTATCTTCTTTCTGCTTTCTTGGTTTACTTTTCTAGTTTTCTTTTTTGGGAGCTTGGGGGTAAACTGCATACAACTGACCAAAACGTCTACCATTTTTCTTCAGATCACATTCCAGTTCATTGCTACATTTGTGACTCTTGTGCCTTTGGTGGATTGTTCATCTGCCCTACATGAAAGAACTGATTTGACTGAGGTAAATTATCACAACTTTGCAAAAGTTCTCATAAGTAAATCAGTGATGAACTCCGATGGTTGCAAAAAATTTCATGATATGGTTTGTATGACCTGTTAGGTGGAAAGGGAGCTGTGCTCTGCCTCTGCTGAGTTTGAGGACTTTGTGCTTCAGTTCATGGACAGGTAAGGCATTTTAAAACAAATAGTCTGCATGTTAGAACCAAATACATCAGCATTTGTTTCATAAAGGATGACTATAAGATGACTGCTTGAGCCTTTCTCATCTCTAGACAAGAGAGTAGTTGGATATTGCATTTACTGCAGAATTCAGAGGCAATTTGTATCTCTTGCTTTGTCATGAACGGGTAAAACATGCAAATCGGTTTGCTCAGTTTGTTTTTCTTTTCGTACAGATGCTTTGCCCTGATAGACAGCAGCACTCTGGAACAAACCCGAGAGGAAACAGAAACTGAGAAAATGACTCATTTGGAGAGTCTAGTGGAGCTTGGACTGTCCTCAACCTTTAGCACCATCCTCACACAGTGCTCCTTGGACATTTTCAAGGTAAGTTTTCTGGATTCTGGTTTGAAGCAGAGTCCACTGCCATGTTCCTCAAATGATGGCCCATAAGTATTTCAGTAGCATTTTGAAAAGTTTACATATTTTAACATTTTATCTTTACAAACATGTATTGATTAAAACTCAGCCTCCACGTGTAATTTTTCTCATTTTGGCTCCCTTCCCAAGTGTTATTTGATCTCTGTTCTGTTTTATATTTTGTACAAATATTTAATGTTGCATGACAAAATTAAATGCTATTCTAACAGTGTTGATTTTTTACATTTATTTTGTATTTATTTATTTTAAAACTCAATGCTTCATGTTGCCATTGTTATATTTTGAATCTAAAGTTGCATCTAGAACTTTAGGAAAGAGTTTTTCAGAACTGTCTTCAGTATCTATCTTGCCATTTTTAAGATAATAAATAAATCTTACATGTCTAACAATACTAAGATATTAAATTGTGTACTCAGCTTAAATGTACTTGTGCTTTTACAGATCTTGGAAATGCAGTGTACAACTTAATATGTGCTTCAAAATGCTATATATATATATATGCTATAATAACAAGAAGTAATGAAAGAATAAAAAAGTTGTGTGAAATTTGATGCCATTTTAACAACACTGGCCAAATTCTAGATACAAATATAAATACTTTATATATACATGTATGTATGTGTGTATTTTAATGAACTAATTTGTGCTTATTTTAATTATGACCTTAGGATACATTTGTCATTTTTTCATTTCCAGGTGGCTTTGGAAAAGGTTTTTAATTTTGCCACCACCAACATCTTTGAGACGCGTGTAGCTGGAAGAATGGTGGCTGACATGTGTCGAGCTGCTGCCAAGGTAAGTCTTACTAATTCATTCCCTCCATTTTATCCAAAAGCACCTTCTCTTCTGCTTAAACCTAATCAAAAACTTTGGTACTTTTCAGTGTCACCCTGCAGAGTCGCTCAAAGTGTTTGTTCCACACTGCTGCAATGCCATAAACCAGATTGCTGTCAGTAAGTCCATAAAACACACAGAAGGCGTAAAGAGTTTGCAGATATACTACTCATTATTTCCCTGTTAGTTCCTTATTGTTTACCTGATTAACTTATTTTATAAACAGATGAGGAAGTGCTGAATGATGAAGAGCTTGATAAGGAGTTTCTATGGAATCTGCAGCTGCTGTCTGAGGTAAATTAAATCACTAAATCTCATATTTCCTGATTATTTAAAATCCTCTGCTGCAACAATAATTTTTCTGATGTTTTTTTCCAAACGAACTTCAGGTAACTCGCGTGGACGGTGACAAGCTCATCCCCTATCGCTCTGACCTGGTCCAGATTTTGCAGTTGACCCTTCACCTCAAGTGTAAACAGGGCTACATACTAGCCTGCAACCTGTTGCATCACATCCTGCGCTCCACTGCCCTCATATACCCCACAGAGTACTGTAGCGTTCCTGGAGGCTTCCACCAGCCAGTCTGTGACTACCTTCCCATCAAGGTATCTTTGTGTAGTGCTAAATGTTAACTCTAAATGTCAAATTTGTTTCAGCTGAAATAAAAAGAAGTTTTTTCAGCTACAAAATGTGTTGCTCCTTACAATTATTCCATTTTCTGATGGTACAGTTTGATTATAAGTAGTAATTCGGAAAGGAATAGATGGATTTAAATTGTACTTTTTGTTTGAAAAACAAAAAACGTCCTTTTCTTTAATTGACAAATTAGACGACATGCTTTTTGTCTTTCATTTTTATCTGTTTTGTTTCCTTGTAGGACTGGGGTCGGCCTGGAGATTTGTGGAACTTGGATATCCGGTGGCACGTCCCGAGTGTTGAAGAAATCTCGTTGGCTTTTTATCTGCTGGACTTGCTTCTCCAGCCTGAACTCCAGCGCCTGCAGAGATTTTCAAAAGGAGAACAGGAAATGAGCAGGTGAGAAAAACTCAGTGTGGTCTTGCTAGTTTTTATTTTTGTCATCAGAAGTGTTGACGGTCCCGTGTTTTCCAGAGACGACGTGCTGCAAAGCCTCACTATTGTTCAGCACTGTCTCCTGGGAGCAGGAAGTCTGATGGCTCCACTGAAAGGAGAACCAATCCCTGACCTGTGAGCGATCACATTTATATTTATAATACATTTATTTATAATAAACTTTACTCCGAAGGAAAAAACTTGTGTTTTTTTCCCTTAATCTGTGGAAAAAATGCAGCGCTGTCTCACAAAAGTTATTTTCAGTATTAATTTGATTGGTAAAGATCCTCTTTTTTCTTCCTCAGAGTTCACAGCTTGGTGAATCTGGATGAGACTACCCTTTACACGGGAATGGATTATGGTAAAGCACCATCTCCCAAAAATTAAAGGATAGATTTTCCAACAGAAATTTTTGTTTATTGTTCTATTCTTATTCTGTCAATCCTCTGTATCTGTAGATAAGACCAGAGAGAACTACAGAGATGCAATTTGTAACGTCATGAAAGAACTCCTGCGTTAGTATTCACCAATCTGCTATTTCACTACAGCTACTGCAGTATTTTTTCAGTCATGACATTTATGGGGGATTTATTTGTTTATTTTTGCTCTATTTGCAGATTATATTTTGGAGCACTCTGAGGATGACACAAAGTCTCTTTTCTCCATCATCAAGGTGGGCAGGAAGTAAAATAGACTTGAGTAATGCCAATTTTAAGCTTGTAAACTCACTGAGAAGAAAAGTTGAACATCCTGAAGAAGAAATCTCATTGGGATGTAATTCTGTAGAGTTAAAGATAATAATGACTTTGTAACTTACTCAGACAGAATTTTCTGCTTTCTGTGACATGTTACATGACCAAATACAATCTCTGGTGTCTGCTCTAAATGTGCTGGGTCCTTGCAAGTTAATTCATTTTACACAGACATTTCTTACTGCTCCTTCTGGGTGACAGTTTACTTTTTCCGTACATGGAAAAATGTCTTGGGTGTATTTTGTTTCACGTAAACTGAGCCATATTTGCTATCTTAAACTGCATTTGATTTTTAAGAACTTGTTGTTATGCGCAGGACTGCTGTAGTAACTTTTAACTTTTCTGATTTTCTTTTCAGATAATCAGTGATCTTCTACACTTCAAAGGTTCTCACAAACATGAATTTGACTCACGCTGGAAAAGCTTCAATCTTGTGAAAAAATCTATGGAAAACAGAGTAAGTGTCTAGGTTTTGCTTGTTTGTTCCATGTAACACTTCTAATTTAGAGGAGGTCTTAACAACACAGTTGCAACAAAGACGCAGTAGAGTTAGAGTTATGGACACTGGCTGGTGATTTGAAGAGTCTTAACATGTTGTTGTATCTGCAGCTTCATGGTAAAAAGCAGCACATCAGAGCTCTGCTCATTGACAGAGTCATGCTCCAACATGAGGTAAGTTCCACAGGGAAATGTTACCTCCGAAATAGAAAGATGTCAGACTAGTTGGGTTGTTGTTGTTAGATTTTGCTACTTTTCCAAGTCTCACTTTTGTTTTATTAGAGAACACAATACATATATTCAAATTGCTGTCATTTGCAAAAGTCTCTGACTCATGAAAATAAATTTAAAGTATTCAAAATGACTCAGCATGTGTTTTCTTCCAACTTAATTTAATGAGAGTTTTTAATCTGAAAATTCAAAGCTTTAGAAAAGTGTCTGGATTTTATCAAAGCAGAATATCATCCTTGAGGCTTTACACAAACGTTTAGTGTTCAATCAGGAACTTCCTGTCTGAATTCTGACTCATCTTGCTGTCTGAAAGCAGAAAGATAAAATATCTCCTACTAAAAGAAGCATTCTATGTGGTTTTTGACTTTTAAAGACACGGCGAAAACAGCGACAGAAGCAGTGATAAAAGCACATATCACAATGCAATATGAATCGGTCATGAACTTATCATTTTATATGACACTTTCTAGCGCCATTAAGCATTTTTTGACTTGAGCTGCTTTTAAATTCAAATAGTTATCAGCAGCTTATGAATGTGTTTTTGCATTCATAACTTTAAATGGTTGTTCTTGTAGCTGAGGAAACTGACAGTGGAGGGATGCCAGTATAGAACCACTCATCAGGAGCTGATGAAAGACTTGCTGAGGCTCTCCACAAGCACATACAGCCAGGTGAGTTTTACAGGGTACTTTTTTTCTTCTTCTTTTACAAAGTATTACATTCAATTTGTGCTTTGGTCTTTTTTTAGGAAATAAATTCACATTTTATTACACTAAATCAGAACTTTTAATGCCTTCCAGATTCGCAGCAGAGCTCAAAGTGTGTTGTTCACGGCACTGGGGACCTACAATTTCTGCTGCAGGGACCTAATCCCACATGTCCTCGAGTTTCTCAACCCAGACAACAGCCATGTCACTCAGCAGCAGTTCAAAGTATGGCCATCCTCTTCGTAGCACAGAAGCTCCCAAGCAAATTGTTTACCATGGTATTTTTAGAGAATAATAATAATTTATGTTATAACTCTATATGTTCCAGGGGGCTTTGTACTGTCTGCTTGGGAATCATAGTGGAGTGTGTCTGGCTAATCTACACGACTGGGAGTGCATTGCTCTCACATGGCCTGGGATTGTTCGTTCTGGCCTCAGCTCAGCCATGTCTCTTGAGAAACCTTCCATCGTGCGACTTTTTGATGACCTTGCTGACAAAATCCATCGGCAGTACGAGACCATAGGCATCGACTTCTCTGTGAGTTCCTGCGTTGGATTAAAACCAGCATGTCTGAGACAATGCTGGAAGCTGGAAATTGAAAGGCAGCGTTGATTTCTGTGGGACCTTTCTGTTTTCTAAATTATTTGGAATTAAAGATATTTTGTATTAGCATTGAGGTTTATGAGAATTGGAAACAACTCTCACTTTGATTAAGCTGTTTACATAGCTTAATGAAAGTCTTTTGATGCCCAAATGTTTCAAAGTCGGAAAAATTAATAACATAACTTTTCTAAAGCAACTCACAGTTGATGATTTATTTCCGATATCCTGTTGATGATATATTTTTTTAAGCTTCTCATTGACGCGGAATATAGAAAATTTTGATTTGTTACTCAATCAGAATCCACACCAAGGAATTTAGACGTCAGTGCAGTCTCGTTCTCCTTGTCTGGACATATTTACTCATCTCAAAAGAATTGGATTTGCTACTGGCAAGTCATGCTGAAAATATTAACATTTTCAGTCATTTTTGAAACATACCATTTGATAACCTTTGAAATCTGAAACATGTTGATGGGATAGTTTTATCATTCATCATGATCTTTTTTTTTATCCCTGGAATTTATCTGTAAGTGGGTGGTAGAACTACACAATATACTGAATCGCAATCTTCATTGTGATGTCAGGGAATGCTAATTACTGTTTGGATCCAATATTTGGTAGCATAGTGTATCTCAGGTGTCATGCATTTATAGTCTGCATGTAGATAATGCATTTGGCCAGATGGATGAGTTCCAACTCCCCTTAATGAAGGCATTTGATACATATTTTCGGTGGCTAAAATGCTAAGCTCACTGAGGACATTATGTAATTGTAAAGAAAGAAAAGAGTCTGAAAAATGTGGGTTAATGATATAAATATTGAAATTGCAATTTTCAGCCATATTATTGGGATTATATATTTTTCTGATATCAATCACTCCTAGTGAATCGTAAAACTTAAAAGATCTTCCTGTTTGAGCAAAGACCATAATGTCATAAAGTCTGGAGGGCATTTGAGAATCATAAAAGTGTCTATGGTCGAGTGCTTTGGACTGTGCTTTGTGCAGCACATCACTCCTTCCTTTAGTTTGTTAGAACTGTGCCGATATAAACAGACTATCTCTGACATGATCTTTTTGGTCCCTTTAGATCCCAGAGGAGTGCCGGGCTGTGGCAAAACTGCTAATGACAACAGGAAGTCCTTTCCCTAATGAACCTGTGCCGTCTGAGGAGGAATCAGAGGAGGGTCTGAAACGACAGAAGCTCAAAAACTCTGAGGCTGTTGAGTAAGTTTTGCTCCAACAAAACTTACTCGGTTCAATAACCCTCAACACCCACAGCTTGTTGAGATATATAATCTAAACTAGACTTGTGCCAGCCATTTTTTGTGTAAATCTTTGACCTGTCTATTCAAACTTTAATCAGATTTTTTTTAACAGTGGTTGTTTCCAACCTTCCTGTTGGGAGTGATTATTAGCTATTTATGCTAGAAGTAGAAACAACCTTCCATGCATGAAATTAATTATGGTTGAAGAGGGTTTTACTTATATTTTAAAACAAAGAAATAATGATTATGGCATTTATATTTTTAACTTATTTTTAATATCCTGTAATACAGATTTAGTACCACATGGACACATGCAGCATATTACCTAGAGAATGTTTAACCTTACATTAACCCAGAGATATTAATAAGACTTCCAGTATTTCCAAAATTTCCTTAATAGAAAAAGGATGAAACTTGAAAGACCAACAGATTCCAGGTCTCTACTAGTCTTCCTCCAAATTTGAAAAGTATCAGTCAGAACAGCCAATATGCCTCTGTTTAAAAAAAATACAATTTCCTTTTAAGCCGCTGAAGAAGTTGTTTTATACAGTTGAGGATTCATTTTCCTCACTTAACGGATGGGAAACTAACTCTTTTTTTGTTATTTTTTTGCAGAAAGTACAAAGGTCTCATTGGGGATTTGATAGATTGTCTCAGTAACAGAAACCTGTAGGTTGTTCTAATCTACTTTGAATAAATTTCTTCAGATTACCTATTGCTACCAGTAACACTTGGTTCTTTATTGCTGTAGGCCCTGGAAGTTTGAGCACATTTCAATCGGTTTTCTGTCGTTGCTGCTGCGAGATGACCACCAGCTTCCTCCTGCTGCTGTCACATTCTTCGTGAAAAGTCTCAATCACGATTCCCTCTACGTCCGCAAGGTGGGGCACACACTGAGAAGGCGTGTAGAAACCGTGTTTGTAGTGCCATCTTATAAAGCATTGTTTGAAATGTATTATTATTCTCCATTAGGTGGCAATATCAGCTGTGGCTGGAATCATGAAACAAATAAAGAGACCTCATAAGAAAGTCCCGGTCAGCCCGAATGAGATGTCCAAGTACTGTAAGTGTATTCTTGTCTAGTTTTCTTTTGTATATTGTTTGAAATTGTTTTTAAATCTTGACTTTGTTCAGTCAATTTAAAAATCAGCATTTTTTTTGTTAGGTGAGACGGTGGAGCTTGGTAGGATTGCAGCAGGGGACCGTCCAGACAACCAGTGGCTCCAGTATAACAGCAGCAACCTGCCACTCAAACAGGAAGAGTGGGAGCAATGTGTGTTTGTGGAAAAGACGCATTGGGGTTACTACTGCTGGCCAAGGTTCCTGATTTAATGACAATATTTCTCTGTTCTGTTCTACTCTGTCATTTTTTAAATTCCTGGCTCTTTTTCAATCAAACCATTCATATTCATTATTTTGAATCATATTTGATCTTTAGAAAAATGCTGATCTATGCACCTGCAGAGGAGCAGCCCACACAGAATCTGAGCAGAGAAGAAATGACTGAGGTTTGCGCACTAAAACATCTACAGGTCACGTTATTGTCATTTACTAAAAGTTTATGCTCTTCTCTCCAGCGGGAGCTGATCATCTTTGACCATTTCACCGACCCAGTGTTTATCAACCAGTTTATTGAGTTTCTCTCTCTGGAGGATCGAAAAGGCAAAGACAAATTCAGCCCTCGCAGGTTCTGCTTGTTCAAGGTGAGACCCGAAGCAAACAGCTGGGTTGGAAAACAAAGCCGAAAACACGGACGCTAATTTTTCCTCTGTCTCTTGATCTTCCAGGGGTTGTTCAGAAACTTTGGAGATGCCTTTCTGCCCGTGCTGAAGCCGCATATGGAACGGCTGGTGTCAGATTTGCATGAGAGCAAGCAGCGCTGCGTTGCTGAGATCATCTCTGGACTGATACGAGGCTGCAAACACTGGAGCTTTCCAAAGGTATATTTATTATTTCCCATGTTTGTTTTCCTGTTTTAGACTCTCTGCAACAGGGGTCTGCAACCTGCATGTGGCTCTTTAGACCCTCCACTGTTACTCTTAACACTTTGGTCAAAATTGCTAAAGGACTGAGCAATTTTATAACAGATGAAAGTAATATAAAAATGCTAGCCTAGGTGTTTTTTCCTGTTTTTATGCAATATATGCATACAATTTCTACAAAGATGGGCAGTAAAAGTGTCAGGATTTTTTTTATGAAGTATTTCTTTTTGTCTGACATTTGAAAATCAATATTTATTTTTTTTACCTAATTTGCCTAAAAATGTTATGTCTCATTATTTTAATTTACTAAACCAAAAAGCAGAAATAAAATGTGTGTACTTATAATTTAAAAATCTGAACAAATTTCCTACAACAGGAACCAAAAAGAGCTGTTGTGTTTGGACAGATTTAGTTTCATTAGACAGAAGCTAAAAATGGCTTTTAGGGTTGTAAAGGTCAGTGACTCTTGATCTCTGGTGTGTTTTCGCTTAATTTCTTTAACAATGCAAATGTGTTCCGTCGGCAGGTTGAGAGCCTTTGGGAGCTGTTGTGTCCTTTGCTTCGTACTGCTTTGTCAAACATCACTATAGAAACCTATGCAGATTGGGGTACCTGCATCGCCACAGCCTGCGTAAGGCCTTTTTGCTCAAATGATCATCGTGCTCTCGTAACGCTTTCTCTTACGTTAAACTTGAGTTGCTTAAGTTGGCTGCTGTTTTTTTGGCTCTGACAGGAGAGCAGAGACCCACGCAAGCTTCATCGGCTGTTCGAGATGCTCATGGAATCTCCTGTCAATGGAGAGGGGGGCTCTTTTGTCGATGCCTGGTGAGTACAAAGACATCAGCTGTGCAGTGCTGCAGGATGTCATGTGACATGAGCCTCTTCCAGCACCGATAGAGAGCTACTGAATGGAAAATAATTAGAGAGGCTTAATACCTCTAAAGAGGAGCTGTTCAGCTGAAATGCTCAGACAGATGGCAGGTAGACATAAAGAATAGTGGTGTGTAGTTTCAGGAACAGTAAAGCTAAAAATAAGTTAGTGTTGGAGTAATGAATATGGAAAACTGCAGACATTGAAGCAGGAAAAGATGCATTTCAGAAGGTGGAGAGTCCATGTTTCTGTTGCACAATTCTCTCTCTTGAATCAATTTGGAGACACTACTCTGTGCTTCTTTTATTTACAAATTGGGCTACTGTAAAGATTTTCATTTTGAGTTTCTTAAAAAACACAGTTGAAAAGTTACAAATATTTTAAAAAGTTAGCTGCACATTTGTTCTTATTTTATGAACCGTCATCATGTGCTTTGACATCACTTGCTGTGGTATAATAAGCTGTTCTTCCTCTGCCCCAGGTGGAACATTGTAATACAGATTCTTGTTTGTCGTGTTTTAAAATACTTCAGTTTTACACAACCTGCATATCATGGGGCTTTTCTCTAAGTCCCATTCCTTCCTAGGCATCATCTTGTATTTCTTGTTTTGAAACATCTTTTAAGTGATGCTGTGTTAACCATAAACTATATGAATGTAGTAAAGATAAAATCTCCTCCTTGGCTTCTGATATTCGATATTTAACTAGGATGTTTATTATTGTGTTGAAATGTATGTTGTCTTGTAGGAATCTACATTTTTGTTTTCATTTTGTTTAATATCTCAAAAACTGAACTCTAGTTTCCCCACTTCTGTTTTCCTGTAGTAAGTTGCTTGTGACTAAATTTTCTGCTTGAATAATGAAAAATAATGTTTTACTACATTCACCAAGCAGTAATGCTGTTTCTCTCCCTGATGTTGCCGAGCCAAACAAACTGTGAGAGTTCTCCTGTGTCTCCAGTCGTCTCTACGTGCTGCAGGGTGGACTAGCCCAGCAGGAGTGGCGTGTTCCTGAACTTTTGCACAGATTGCTTCAATATCTGGAGCCCAAACTCACACAAGTGTACAAGAATGTACGGGAACGTATCGGAAGGTGGGTGATTTTCTTCCTCGTGTTTTTGCTTCTATCAACTCATAGTAAAAATAATATTTCATATATTCACGTTAATCTCATTACGTTTCTACTTTGTTTTCTTTCCAGCGTCCTCACATACATCTTCATGATTGATGTCAACTTGCCTTTCACTCAGCCAACCTCCTCACCGCGCATCTCAGACTTCACAAAGCGGATCCTGTTGAAGCTCAAACCTCTGACCGAGGGAGACGAGGAAATCCAGAACCATGTGATTGAGGAGAATGAGGTGGAGGAGCAGGATGAACGAACACAAGCAATAAAGTTACTAAAAACAGGTGAGTTTATTCGTCACATAAACCGTTCGCTCTCACCGAAAGATACAAAACGTTTAGGACCTCATAACAACAGAAAATGTATTTAGTTATGATAAACTCCAACATTCAGAGCAGCTTGGCATGATCTCAGTTTTAATTTTACATTTCTGCAGTACTCAAGTGGTTGATTGCAAGCGCTGGCCGCTCTTTCACCACGGCCGTCCCAGAACAACTACAGCTGCTTCCTCTCCTCTTCAAGGTAGAATACAACCTTATTTACATCTTTGACCTTTTAGCGTCATCCAGCTTTTATTCTCATGAATATGTGCACCACAGAATGAACGGTCTCTGTTCTGTATCCCAGATTGCTCCAGTTGAAAACGATGACAGCTATGACGAACTGAAGAGGGATGCAAAGACCTGCCTGTCTCTGATGTCTCAGGGTCTCCTCTACACAGATCAAATCCCCTTGGTTCTCAGTGTCCTAAAAGAGGCAAGTCATCTGGAAGCTAAAGCTGTTACTCCACATCTTGCACGTTTAAATGAATTAAGGATTTTTCTCCTGAGACCTTGCTAAAATGTTACAGACATTTAATATCATGAACACTGTAGATGAGTATTCATTAATTGTAATTTCAGAGTAGCAAGAAATGGTCAAAGAAGGACCAAGAACAAATCAGACTTCTGTTAATTTAAAACATCTCCAATCTATCAAATGCTGAGTCGTAGCGCTATTTAATTAACCTTCAAATCATCATCTGAGCGTTAAGCTGTTAATCATAAAGAAGCCTGCAATTATTTACATAAATAATGGAGGTAAGAGGTGATGCTTCATCAATGATCTTCCTATGTGAAACATGGACTGAAAAACAAACCTGCAGTGCTTCTTGTCAAAAGTTTTGTTTTTTTGCACACCTTTTATTTTATTTAAAGACAGTTAATCTAACATTCTTTGCATATTCTTTTCCAAGTATGTTTTACACAAGAAGAATATTGATCGTATTTCCCTTTCACACACAGGTGATGTTAATAACCAGCCTGCTGCTTAGATTTGCATTCCTTTAAGAGACCAGAAGTCCACTTTGATCTTGGTCCTTCTCACACTAGCCTTCAGGGCTAAATAATTTGGTTTAATGACTAATGAAAATGCCCAGATCTGCTGTGGGTAATATATCAATCGCTTATATTTCTTAACAGATTCTCACTTCACATATCCTCAACAATCTATCTAAGACTTTTTTAGGTTCTTCTTTTAAAGAACTACAACCATTTTAAAACATACAAAATAAAAAAAAAAAAAATGAGACTAAAGTATGTTTGAAGATTCATTTTGGGATTTGCAAGCTCTTTCTTGCAAAATTAATGGTGTAATACAAGCAGGCGATAAAGTGCATCTTTTAGTTCCTCGATTGCAAAGAACCTGATCTTAACTGGGCAGCAGTCCAATACATCCATTGTTCCTCTTGTGAAACAGAGGCCTGAATTATCTTAACATAGTCCGTTGTTGTGTTCCAGATTGCTGGTAGCAGCTCTTGGCATGCCCGCTACACGGTGCTCACTTACCTCCAGATCATGGTTTTTTACAACCTGTTCACTTTCATGAGTGACCAGAAAGCAGTGATAGACGTGCGGGGCCTGGTGATAAAACTCCTGGAGGATGAGCAGCTTGAGGTAAAAAAATAAAACTGTCATTGATTATATAGATAAAAGTCATTCATCCTGTCACCAAAAATACGTTGTGATTATAAGAACAGTACAAAGCTTTTGGCCAGTGCATGTTTGTTTATGCTAGCAGACACTTGCCGTGTCTTTCAGCTTTACTGTAGTGATTCAGCATTCTGCTCCCGGCTCTTTACTCTCCCCTCCCCAGTCTTCTTTCTGTTTCTATGGAAACCAGTGGCTGCAGTAATCTGTTGCTATGGAGATGTTGTTCACAATTTGATGGAGGACAAGAGGGAGAGGAAAAGGAACAGAGACAAAGAAAGTGTGTGTCTGCGTGTGAGTGGGCAGGGGGTGAAACTAACAGTTTTATTTGACCTTATAAACTAACCTGAGCTTCACTTATGAACCTGAGCTATTTATGATGCTTTTGACAATAAATTATCTAAAAACGTCACCTCAGAACAACAGCGTTAAGAACACATTCATCTTTTATTTCTGAGTTTGAGAATTTTTACTGCACAATGTACAACGGTTCACTTAGCCTAAATGACAAAGGAGTATCTTCACTCACTGGTTTGCTCCAGTTGCCAAACTGGTGGCCTCTTCTAGCCACTGGGCACAAACCATACCTCATCAAATTGTTTGCTGTTCTTTTTTTTTTTTTTCTTACCGTGCAGCAGGAAATTCTGACTCGGCAGAAAACTTTTTTACTTTATTTGTGTTTTAAGTAGCAGTGGTTTTAAACAGGGACATTTAAGAAGTAGAATTTAATGTTTGACAGCATTTAAGTTATTGTATTAGTTTGAAAATACATTAGAAGAATCTTCAGTTTGTTTTTCTCCAGCATCTTAAGAAATTAGAGCATAATTGAAAGGTGTTATTTTAGTAATTTCATTCAAACTTTGGAACTCTTGTAGATTCATTACTCAATTGAATTATTTTTTAATAATTCAATTGAGGTATTGAATTATAACTCGATTGAATTGAGTTACATTTCAATTTAATTCAATTATAAATGAATTGAATTATTGGCTGCTCTTGATTGCAAGGGCGGCCAGCGCTTGCAATCAACCACTTGAGTACTTTTTTGAGTTTTCATTGCATCTAATGAAAACTCAAAATTCGTTTTTTGAGAAAATTTGAATATTGCCTAATAAAGCAGCTTCTTAGTAGAGGGAAGCAGAAATTTCTCTACATTTTTCTGTAGATGCCTGCATTGTCTTTGGAGTTGACAAAACACAGTAAATCAATGCAAGCAAACAACATGAAAAAAGACAATGTAGTGGTTAAGTCTGTGTATGATGTCTGTTTCCTTTTAAATATGTCCCTCAAACTCCTAAATGGGCTTTACTTCACAATCCATTAAAACCAACACTTATCCTTTTGTGGATGTGCATTTTTTTCCACCACACTTTTTCTC
This sequence comes from Brachyrhaphis roseni, assembly GCA_903066815.1. Lineage (NCBI taxonomy): Eukaryota > Metazoa > Chordata > Actinopteri > Cyprinodontiformes > Poeciliidae > Brachyrhaphis > Brachyrhaphis roseni. The sequence continues at coordinate 40,097 of CAEFZY010075336.1, forward strand.
TTTCCACTTAGCTTCTCAGTATGTTTAGCTACAGCAAACTGACTATTGAGCTTCTTTCACAATGATTGTCCACTGTCAGCTGGACTTTAATGTCAGCAGTCTTCCTCGTGGATGAGGAAATCATAACATTTCTGTGTTAATGTTCATATTCATTGCATAATATTAAAATATCCATAGAAACAGAACTTTAGATTTTCATTTGCTTTAACCCATGATCATTAAAATTAACAGAAATAAATGCATGAAATGTAACATTTAGTGTAAAATAATCTATATACAAGTTTTGCTTTTTGAATGTAATTGCTGAAATAACCTTTTTTTTCCCATTATATATTGCCAACCATCTGTATGGCACAAATGTTTTCACTAATAGCATTCATTATTAGTGAATGCTAGGAAACAAAGGTGTTCTTTGTCTTTGGTCCCAAGACATGAACGTTGTATTTGCTGCTACTTTTCAGCGAAGCAATATATAAAAACTTCATGACCCTTCCTCCCTATTCTAGGTGCGAGAAATGGCTGCCACCACTCTGAGTGGCTTCCTTCAGTGCAACTTCCTGTCCATGGATGCCCCCATGCAGGCACATTTTGAGGCTCTCTGCAAGACACGTTTGCCCAAGAAGAGGAAAAGGGAGCTTGGCTTTGTTGTGGACACCATCCCCTCTGCTGGTACAGAATTCACCAGAATAGTTGGTTGGATTTTTTCCCTTGAAATTCCTGAGACTTACTGTAAGATCCATTTCGGTGCGTCTTTGCAGACCTTGTTCGCCGCCATGCAGGCGTTCTCGGTTTGAGCGCTTGTATTCTCTCCAGTCCTTATGACGTTCCCACCTGGATGCCCCAGCTGTTGATGGATCTAAGTGCCCACCTTAATGACACCCAACCCATTGAAGTATGTCTCTTTTTTTTTTTTCTTTTTCTTGATGGTCACCCTCTTGACCATCAACAAAAATAACCAGAACTATTGTTTTTTTTTTTGTTTTTTTTTGTGTATTTTTCAGATGACTGTGAAGAAAACTCTGTCAAACTTCAGACGGACTCATCATGACAACTGGCAGCAACACAAGCAGCAGTTCACAGACGATCAGTTGTTGGTCCTCACCGACCTGCTGGTCTCCCCCTGTTACTATGCCTGAAACCTGGTGAAGCACTTTCATTTTGAAGATTTGTTTAAATATTAATTGCTCAATGTGCTTGCAAGGAAATTCAAAAGATTTTCATTACTACATAGAGCAAAATAAAACAGCTTTAGATTATCAATACAGTAGTGAGCTACTTAAGCTTTTCTTACAGTTGTTTGTGCTTCTGTCTGTTTAGTACGATCCCAGACTACACAAACACCAGCCTGCACTGGAGAGGAGTCCCTCGTTCCTGAAGGATTCGCAAACATTCATGTGGAGCCCGGAAAAAGAAAAGCGACAGCACATGGAAACTGCATCGCAGCTCTCAGAAGGATGAAAAATATTGTGTATTTATGTATCTAGCACCTTTACATTTCTTCTATACTTAATATTTAAGGATCAATCGTGACAGGGAAGAATGACCTGCAGTTTGTAACATTACTGTACAGATTTTTTTTCCTTTCTGGCTTGTGAATCCTGCATGTACACAGGCATGTGTGCGCGTGTGTTCACAGGATGCTTGATGACATCTGCTTGTAAGACACAACATTTCTCAGGATTATATCCCAAGTATCCACTCTGAGCCAACACAATGTCCAGTGCAGGACGTCGTCTTTACTATGTTCTGGCCGTGATGTGTTTTGCTACAAGCCGCAGAGATTTAACTATGAACCGGTGGTCTCTTGAATTTCCAACACACAATGTTTGTGTGATTGTTTAATCTATATATGAGTATATGCATCATGTATGTGTATATATCATGGTATAGAAAATATGCACAAACTTGTCTATTTATTTACTTTTTTTTTGAAATGCTGAGTTTTGATTTTTTTTTTTTTCCCATAGTTTTCATTTAAAAGTATGTAGACTTATCTGTTTGCCTATTTTCATTTCATGGGAGAGAGCAATCTGCCCGCTGCTGTTCTGTGTGATGCGTTTGCTGTGAGGACCCAACCATTGTGTGATCACTGTGTCATGAGTCTCAGTGCAAGAGAAAAAAAGCCAAATTTGCCTGTCCATGAAAGGACCCCTTCCCTCAGATATATTTGACATTTTCTGAAAATTTGAAATTACGTCACGTTACTTTGGTTAGTGTCAGTTTTTCTTTTTTCTTTTTTTCCCTCTGACTTGAAACCAGTTAAAACATCAAAACATTAGTACCTCACAAATAGTGTAGTGCCAAAACTGCAGTGATTTTTCTTTTTTTAGACTTTCTGGGATAATAAACTGTTTGTAACAAAAAGAGCACTTGTGAAATTTTCTTGATGTCCTACAACAAGCCAAACCCGGATCAAATTTTTTCTTTATTCTCCTTGATTTTAGAAGTACTTATTCCTATTCACAATAAACTGGTGATGTAAAGTAAGAACGGTTAGTCTACAGCTGTAGTTCTCAAACTGTGATGCATGAACTATTACTAAGTTACAAAATTATTACTGTTATTTGCAAGGTGAATCTTAAATGAACTGTGATGCAGAGCTAGTAACACTTAAGACAGATAAGGTGTTCAAGCACATTTATCTTTGCCTCATTGGAAAATTCGAAGAGAGAACCAACAGTCGGGAATAAGTACTATTGTTTCTTAAGAACTGGAAATTGTTGGGCGTGCTGTGGTGGCGTAGGAGATAGCGCGACCCACATTTGGAGGCCTTGAGTCCTCGACGCAGCCGTCCCGGGTTCGATTCCCAGACCCAACAATATTTGCCGCATGTCTTCCCCCCCTCTCCTGACCCCTTTCCTGTCAGGCTACTTTCATATAAGGGACACTAGAGCCCCCACAAAGGACCCCCTGGAGGGGACAAAAAAAAGATAACTGGAAATTGTTGTTTACAACAATTCAAATCAACTCCTAGTTTCTCATTTAAAAATCCAGTGGGATTTGCCAAATGACATGCTCAGTGACCAGGCTACCGACTGTTAAATGCTTATATTTTTCCTCTGTATTTTGTACTTTCAAACTCTTAACATGTTCACCAAAAGGTGAACATGTTAAGAGTTCACCTGTTGGTGTTTTATAGTTTTATAAACACCAACAGGTTTTATAGTACCTATAACCAATTTTTTGCTATGACTATCACATTTAATTAAAGTCGTTTATTATATTTTACGGTTGTAACAAACTTATGACTTTTCTGGCCTCTGGGGATCTATTAATATTTCCAACTTACAACTTGAAAATTGTTAGTTCCTGGTGAGGATGGAAAGTATAATTAAAACTTTGCAACAGCATAAAACCATAAGCTTATAGTACTTTAGCACAATTGTTGAAATTTTTGGTTTACTAAAAATCTAATAAAAAATCAAGTTTGCAATTGTAGCTACATTTGTAACCTTGATATGCCTCCATTTTTTCCTTCTACTTAACTTTCTGTTAATATTTCTACACTTAGCACTGCGTTAACAGCTGCGTTCTTTATGTAATTTATACCCTATTTTTTATTAGCAGTGAAACTTACCACTATTTCAGTAAAACAATATTATTTAGTTTGCATAATAATATAGTAACAGAGACATAAACTATCTTTAATTTGATGCTGTAATTTATAGCAATGCACGTGATGCCTTCCAATCATCACAAGAGCAGATTTATGAAATGTATGAAAGCCAAATATATCTGGCACTATGAAGCATTTGCGTCAACAGTAGAAATAAATATTCTTGTCGTCTTCAAAATAGATAGGTTGCTGAGGGTGATCATTTGTCTTACATTTCAGTAATAGGGACTTCGTGCGTTATTCCGATTTAATAATATTCCCTCACTGGTTGTTCTTACCTTTTTGGATTTTGAGTAAGGAGTACTTCGTTTTTAAGACGGACCTCTTAGATGCAGTGGTTATGCTCATGCCCAGACACATAGACGGTGACTTCATACTCATTTTTCAACGCACGTCCAGCGGCTGTCGTGCCTGTGAGAGAATGGATTGATGCACCTATCGCTGAGAAAAACGAGTCTGCCGCCGACCATAAACGCTCATTGCTCTTTTTACTGAGATTTCTGCATTTGCTTCAGGAAACGTGTCTTTGCCAGCACGCTGCTGTACTGTGCATGAATTGCTGCTGCTGCTGCTGCTGAGGACATTTTTTTTTTATTCTTTCTTCTTAGCAACGGTGCCACATTTACTGCTGTACTGCTTTAAAGGGAAGAAAAGCTGTAATCAGATGAGGATGACGGACCCGCGATCGATTACAGGTTATTCTCTTTGCAGATATTTTTTAAGCGATTAAACAAGGGATAATTGGCATCCATCAGGAAAACGGTGATGTGCATGTATTGTTTGGATTACTGCAGACTGTGGAGGGTGTGGGGTTCTTAAATAGCTCATAATTGCTCAAAACCAGTCATGCATTATAATCTGTGGAACAAACAGATCAGTAAGCCTTTATGAACGCTTTATAATTCTAAAATTGGTTGTAAGGCAGCAACATATAAAAATAACAAATCGTTCTTTTGTATCTTTTTTTAAGGAATAATGAAGGACTCAGATACTGAGATCATCATGTTCTCCTTCCATGTAGAGGAATATTGCTGAATCTGATGACAGTGGAATAACAATACAATGAACAGCACACTTTCACCATCAGACCTGGTGGATGTGCCAAGACAACAGAGCTTCAATGGCACCGGAGGTATACAGACACCTTCAGGTTGGGCCGTGATCCACACTGCCACCTTGACCTTTTGCTCCCTGCTCCTCATTTTCATCTTTTTTATGGGCTCATATGGCAACCTTGTGGTGTTCCTGTCTTTTTTCGACCCGGCCTTTCGCAAGTTCCGCACCAACTTTGACTTTATGATCCTCAACCTGTCCTTCTGTGACCTGTTCATTTGCTGCGTGACGGCTCCCATGTTTGCACTGGTGCTATTTCTAGACGCTGGCGGAGCTGATGGTGTGTCAAAGAGTTTCTGCTTCGCCTTCCACCTGACCAGCTCGGGGTTTATCATCATGTCCCTGGAGACGGTAGCAGTGATTGCCCTGCACAGACTTCGCATGGTTTTGGGGCAGCAGCCTAATCGGACCGCCTCATTCTTCTGCACACTAGCCCTCACCGCTCTCCTGTGGACATCCAGCTTCACCATGGCTGCTCTCCTGACCATGCGTGCATACCCACGCAGAGATGGGCCTTGCTTGCCGCACTTTGGACTGGGAAGTGGACAAGCCAGGGTTGTGCTGTATGTTTACCTGGCAGATTTTGCATTTTGCGTCGCTGTGGTGTCTGTGTCCTATCTCATGATTGCTAAGACACTAAGAAAAAATGCACAAGTAAGGAAATGTCCGATTATCAGTGTAGATGCCACATGCCCACCTCAGCCTGCACCTCTCATTGCAGCGGGCTTTGAGAACATGCAGTGTGCTGTTCAAGGCCCTCCTTTGTATCGCAACCAGACTTACAACAAACTGCAAAATGTACAGACACATGCATATGCAAACAGGATCAGCCAACCTATAGTCCCAGGAGCAGCCCAAGGAGCCACCTGCTGTCAGATAGTTTCTTCTGTCAACTTAGCCACAGCTAAAGACTCAAAGGCAGTTGTCACCTGCGTGGTTATTGTGTTCTCTGTCCTACTTTGCTGCCTGCCAATGGGAGTTTCACTGGCGCAGGACGTTTTGTCGCCAAAAAGCAACTTTACACATTACCAGTTTGAACTGTGTGGTTTTGTGCTCATTTTCCTCAAATCGGGCATCAACCCATTTGTGTACTCACGCAATAGTGCAGGCCTTCGCCGCCGTGTGCTCTGCTGCATTCAGTGGGCCGCACTAGGTATTCTCTGTTGCAAGCAAAAGACTCGCCTCCATGCAATGGGGAAGGGCAGCCTGGAAGTCAATCGCAATAAATCTTCCCATCATGAAACCAACTCAGCTTATGTGCTTTCGCCAAAGCCACCCAGGAGGCTAGTGGACCAGGCTTGTGGGCCCAGTCGCTCTAGAGATTGTGATAGTAGCCCAAGGGCCACAGGGGTACGGAAACCTCGCCTCCCAAGCACTTCTACTCCAATGAATACCCGTATTGAGCCGTACTACAGCATTTACAATAGCAGTCCCTCAGCGGGACCCAGTTCCCCTACCAGCCTGCATCCTGTCAGCTCTCAGACATTTGCTTTTGTCAAGTCTTATGTAGCCATGCACTACCACACTCACCAAGATGCACTGCAAGACTTCGACAGCACCTCAGCACACCAGATTCCCATTCCTTCAGTTTGACCAGAGAACTTTTTAGGCAGTTTCACTATGGCTTTAAATCCAATGTGAATCTAAAGACAATGTGGCTCTTTCAATGCATTGGATTTAGTAACTTTATTTTCCTCTGCAGCTTGTCGAAATTATAAGCTTTGCCCCTGACACAGTAAAGAAGAAACCACTTTATTAGGAAGTGTTGATCCTTCTTTTGTTTTGCTCTCACTGACGCAATTTCACAGAAATGTGCACGCATGTGCCATTAACAACCCAGAAATCGAAAGGTTTTATTTAAATTATTGCCAAACACAGCAGCTAGTTGGACTGCTGAAATGCCAGGCTACCAAAACACCCTGCACAAGCCCACATAACTGTCAGTGGCATGTTTTTGCACCTTGATGAACTTTTCGCTTCTTAAGAAAATGTATTTGTGAACCTCAGACTTTTTAACCCAATAAATGGTCAGCAAGCGCTTTGGATATGTGGTATGAATTTTTTAAATACCCTTTTTATATAAATATGTCACTTATGATTCTAACCAGGTTTTGAAAAAAATTGGCATGTACTTAATTCCGTGGATTTCTCAATACTTTTATAAGACAGTAATGGCAAGTTATACTGTTAATATATTTAACCACTAGGCAGTGATAATTAAAAAATCCTATCTGATGTGCCCCCAAAGATCACAATAAAATAGTTTCATAAGTAAATATTACAATTCACAGAGTACCAGCACCCTCTAGTGGTCTATTACTTGCTATGAGAACCAAATTTTCCATAAATTAATTTCCATAAATGTTCTGATTTGGCATGTATTTTCTTCCTTTATAAAACATGATTGAGGATCCTAAAAATGAGCTACACAACTTTGATGCATTATCATTATTGAGTAATCTGTTTGTTAAGGTGATATTCCTGTGAACTAATGAAACTCAACCAATAAACTCCCATGTAATTTTATTTTCTGCAGCAAATGCATTGGTTTATGCCTCTTCATACAGCAGCAATAAGATTCCCCAGTGTGCATTTTTTTTTATATAAAACCACAGAATATCTTTGAACCAATATACATTCTGTACATTCTTCACATGTTTCATTCAAACTTTTGCTGCTTATGCACATCACACTCTCATGCATAATTTACACTCATTCTGTAAATTGGCAACACACTCACTCTTCTTGCTGCAAAGGGATCCCAAACTTCCATTTTTTTTAATCTGCAAGCACAAATAACCAGTCAGTTTAAAATCTCACACAAACACACTCTGAAATGCACAGTAGAGAAAATAAAACCACCATGAGCGGAGTTGATTCCCCTGAATGATTAAAAAAAAAAATCCCCTTTCCCTTCAATTAATCAATTCTGAAGAGAAGCATAGATATGGAGTTCAGGCATTAAATCAGCTGCCCTTTGGTGAAGCATGAGCCCCTTTTCACTCATTAAAAGTCAGGTTAGGTCACATCAAGGGCTGCGTGCTGCGTCTACACTGGGCCGGGCTCCTGGGCAACATGGAGTCCAGCCTTACAATCAGGTTCAACCACAGTTTTGGCTTTTAGTACAACATCCAAAGTCTCTTCTTTCACCAAACAGGCCTCTGTTTAACAAATGTCCTGTCGTTCTCCATGCCTCAACACCGTCACTGGATATTTTCAGCTTAACTGGGGATGGACAGAAGTCCGTGCTCATCAGCTGTGTCGAGAATTCTGCATATGACGGGGGACTCAACCTAAGCAAAGGATAAATAAAACAAATTAGATGTCAATCTGAGTGATGATGTAAATTAGCAAACTTGCTCGTTAAAACTTGTACTTCTTTTATTTGTTTATAGAATATTTCCAACCATTTTTAGCGACCAAAAATGCAATATCCATAAACTGTAAAATCAGAACATTGGATTTTATTGCAAACTCTGAATAAAACACCGTGGCACAGTTGGTAGCACTGTTGCCTTGCAGCAAGAAGGTCCTGGGTTCGATTCCCGGCCCATGGTCTTTCTGCACGGAGTTTGCATGTTCTCCCTGTGCATGCGTGGGTTCTCTCCGGGTTCGCCGGCTTCCTCCCACAGTCCAAAAACATGACTGTTAGGTTAATTGGTCTTTCTAAACTATTGCACTAAATCACCATCATTTCACAGATGCCTTTTAGATATTGCAGTCATTCTGCTCAGCCTTGAAACTTTTTAAGGAAAAAAAAAAAGACAATTCCAACAAACGAGAGGATTAAGAATAATCCTATTGTCTGGGATCCTAATGACCCACATAACCAGGAGAGTACCACAAACATGCTACATCACTTGTCATCGAGATAATAGCCAATCTACTTACATTGTGTTTTGTTAAGGCCCACCAAGTTACTGTCACTTATATAAAACATATTACCAATTCTGTTCTCAATATAGCAACCAAACCTACCCCAAGCACATATTGACAAGTCTGAGGTTCCATCATGTAGACTGTGACAGCATGAGGAGACTCAGATTCTTTACATCTGTCAGAGACAAATTATGAATTAATTCAAATATTAACATATTAAGTGACTTATGTTGATTTAAAGGGATGTTACTTGTTCCTCCAATAGATTACTGACTCACTTGAGCTTAACGACGACCTGCCTGGGCTTTCCTGTCAGATCACATAAATCCCCATGTCCATAAAAGTGAGAAACTACCCTATGACGGTGCAAAGAAAAGTGGGGGAAAAAAGGAGAAAGGTTAACACTCAAATCAAAGTAATTTGAATTCTGGTTCTTAGAGGAAATCAAAATTGCCTACTTGACTTTCTGTGCCCCATCTTCTTTGAGCTGGTAGGATCGGGCAACGTTCTTCTTTGCCCACTCAATGTGCTCCTCTGCATTCCAATTCCCCACCACGACAATGTTCTTCCCTTGCTCTTTATCCTGAAACACAGATTTACAATACATCTGACAAAGAACCTTCAACCTTCAAATTTCTTGAAAAAGAAAAAAAAAATGTTGACAAACTGACTATTGAAACCTGTGAAATACAAATGCATTGATCAAGCCAATATTGATTTCCTGTTTTGTGACTTTGAAAAATGTAATTTTTTTGTCTTTCAAGGACAATAAGCCGGTGTAACCCGTCTCTCGCCTGAAATGTCTCGCTGGAGATAGGCACCAGCACCCCTCCTGATCCCACTACGGCAGGGGTCGGCAACCAATGGTTCCGGAGCCACACGTGGCTCTTTCATCCTTCTATTGTGGCTCCCAGTGACTTTGGGAAATAGAATATTTTATTAAAATTAAATCATTAAAAAATTATTAATTAAAATCATTTTAAAATAAATTTCTAAATCTGAAGATTATGGTAAACTTGTAACATTAAAACAAAAAGTTCAGAAAATTTTTAGCACCCAAAATATACGTCATGTCCGCTGATGTGCGACAGGCATTCCTGACATACCCCACATGTCTGACAGACCGCATTTTTTTAGAGCACTGATTTATTGCATTGCCGACAAAGACATCTGGGTGTCAAAGTTCAAGAGTTTAACAGCTGATCTTGAAAATGTGTGCCATCAGAAGGCCGTTCTCGCTCAGAATCACAAATGGAGCGAAGTTGCAAACCTTCCCAAACAGGACAAACTTGATTCGAAACATGGAATGCCATCCCCGACAGCTACATCAACATGAAGAGGTATGCATTTGGAGTCCTTGCAATCTTCGGATCCACATACATCTGTGAGCAGGTCTTCTCCAACATGAACTTTATTAAAAACAAGCACCGCTCACGCCTCACAGACATCAGCTTACGCTCCTGTTTGAAGATGAAGGTGACATCATGAAGACACTGTGCGGCGAGGTTCAGGAGCAAAAATCACATTAACCAGGTAAAATAAATATTTAATTAGCTATTGTTTTACATATGTGTGCGTGGTTGTCTGGAATATAACAGTCAAATATAAATACATAACTGTATATTGTTATGTAAAATAGTCATTTTTTTTTAATTCAGGAGGACAGGTGACTGCACACACGCGACGGGACACAGAAGCAGACTGCGCATTTTTTGGTTTGCATGGTTCGTTCAGTGCCGGTGGATAATATTTGGATAAGTTTTGATTTTTATCTCCTGAATAAGAGGAGGACAGGTGACTGCATTCTGTTTCTATTTTTCCTTCAGTGTGGGCTGGGTAAGTTTAAATTTTTATTTCTTAAATACAAAGACCCAAATAGACAGAGGGTATTTTGTTTGAAATTGAGCATCAACAAAGTGTAAAATGCGTTTTGTTACATGCAGAAATAAAATTTTGTGTTTTCTGCAGCAGTTCGTTGATTTCATAAACGCAACATGGTATCGATTATTGAACATAGCATATAGGTTTTATATACATGACGTCAAAATGGGTTGTGGCTCCAAGTGCTTTCTTTTTATTGGGAGGCGGTCCCAAATGGCTCTTTGAGTAGAAAAGGTTGCCGACCCCTGCACTAGGGACATGGGTGTAAGAAAATAGATGGATGCATGAAGGACGATAAGCCACACAAAAACATTCTTGAAAGAAAAGTAGGTATTGGACCAGTTAACCACTGACAAATTTTTAACCCTGGCTGACTGATTGGTGCCTTCTTAATCTAAATTCAGTTGATAAATTAAAGAATAAAACAACTTTGCTGTAATATATTCAGCCTTCCTGTTATCTGATTATACTTAGACTCACTCCGTGATTGAAAGAATCACAAATATGTCTCAAATGCTGTATAAAATCATTTGATTCATCCCTGTGCTTCCTGTAATTTCCTTTTGAAACATGTCATTGATACTGAAGATAGATAACTTTGAGCCTTCAGTTTTAATTCAAGTCATCTTACCTCATGGTACTGATGGACATGTTTTCCATAACAGAATTCATATTTCCACCAGCCCACGCCCTGAAACACACATAAAGATGATCATAAATTGCAGAGTAGTTTTAAAAATAATCTTTATGTGTTAAATGAAAACATGCCTCACCCCTTGCAGACAATACAAGCCACTGAGAAACTCCTTGATCAGCTGGTCGTCTGTCAAACGAGAGATGTGTGTCGTTCCCACTGTGACCTGAACCTGCCCTCCAACAGTCAAGGGTTTGTGAGTGGAGGTGAAAGCTTCCTCTCTAACCGGTGACACTCCCTCCTGTGACAAAGCCAAAACTTGATTAAACTCTAACAGGGGGCGTTGTTTTTTACTTTTTGTTGATTCGCTCACCTCTCTGATGTCCGCATTGGTGCTGAAAGGTGGTTTAAGCAGCTCCTCTTGCTCTTTATCTAACTGTGTGAGCCTCTGGGGCTGCAGGGGGGAGCCCTCCAGAGCCTGGCAGAAGATGGCATTCACTGGGGAGGATTTGAATCTAAGGAACATGCATCGAGTTAGGAAACGATGTCATTCCAGAGAAACACGACATGAAGTACTTCTAGAATAGTTCTTTAGAGTCCTACCTGTACTTTGGGTGTGCGCACAGCAGAGGTGTCAACACCACGACCTCATATTCACAGGTGATGACCTCTGCAATGGACAGAATCTCATGTTTGGCTTCCGGATGGCAGACGTACAACACGGAGGTGGAGCGTGGCAGGTTCTGCTTCAACGTACACGGAGTCCCGTATCCCATTTCCACTGAGTAGTATGGAGTCAGCTGACCTTCGATGTTTTTAGTGGGCACCTAAACAGCAAATTTAAAATAAAATGGAAGTAACAGATGTGAACAAAATCTGTATGGCAATTTAGTTTCAGTATATTACTTACTTCTATTTGTGAAGCTATTTTAGCATTTTCTTTCTCTTCATCTTGATCTAAAATAAAAAAAAGAAAAAGAAAAAGGTCAGCCACAACTTGTACGCAAGTCAAAAATTAGTCTTAGCTCATTTCAGAAATCAAATAACAGAAATCGAGATGCGAAGTCACAATATACCCCACCTGTATCAGCTGACTGACTTCTCTGATCCATATTCCCCAGGTAATACTCCTGAACACTGATCTTCTGTGGAAGCACACATGATAATTTTAGGATCCGTGCGCTGGCTTCTCATTCATGTCATCTGATGGTTGATCTCTCAACCCACTCACCTGACCTGTCTCCTTCTCTTCATGATACTGCCTGACATGCTTCCCGTGGCACACTTCATATGTCCAGTAAGACTCAATCTACAAGGTTGCATTAGAAATCGAGAGGCTTACATTTATCAAAGACTCCCCCATCCCCTCCACAAAAAAGATTATTTTCCGTCATGGTCTGCTAACGTTGCATGAACTCTAACTGAAGACAGTTTCAATTTCATGTCTCACCCTGTACGAGCAGCTGCTTCGTTTGAACAGCGGCTCCAGAAGTTCTCCTGGACTGGGACCACCATACCCCTTATCATCATCCTGAGACACCAAATTAGACAAGCAACACAGCAACACTTTAAAGAGTAAGACATCAAATCATTAAAAGGTTTCTATGTTATACTGGTGCAAAATGAATGCAGCTACACAGATCAGTTTGGTGGACATAATGAAAAACTATATGCTTATAAAGGTGTCTTTAAGATCAGTAAAACTTCCACAACTAAATGTTTTATGCCACATGGGTGGTTCATTAATTTATCTATTTTAGTAAGGAAGCGTTTCTTCCGATGATTAAATCTAAAAAGATGAAGGGTTTACACCCTGAAGTTGAACCAAACAATGTATCGCTTACCTCTTCCCCATTTGACAGTGAAGGCAACAAACATTTGTACTTCTCCTTTTCAGTTGTCGTCATGATGACGAAGTCCTCTTCACTGTAAAGAGCACCGGAATTTGGCTGCAAAACGAAAAAAAATAATCACAATAACGTTTGTGATACAAAAAGAGGACCTTAACGTAGTTTAGGCTTACTTCTAACCTAAACTAGTAACGTTCGTGTATGATCAGGTTCTTACAGTTTTATAAACAATGTGCTATAAAGAAAGTAGGAAGCCTACCAGTCTGAATTCAGCACCCGGCCAGGTTATTTTAAAAGGAATCTCATCAGTAAATGAGGGATACCCCCCTCTGTTTGCAGAGACGTCGCTGCAGACCCCCAATAGTCCTCCAAAAAGGACCAACATCAACCCAGCCATCATCTCTCCTGCCCGGCTGCTTAATTCCTGCAGCCCCTCCGAGTGTTCGCTGAAAGCCTCTTTACCTCCCACTCACTGCTGGATAAATCACTTAAAAGATACTTCGGTTTGGCACACGTAAGGAATGACAGTGGGAGGCGGATGTCAACACTACGCCAAACACAGGAAGTGACCTGTATGGCTGCCACGTCGTTTTCAGTCTTTGCGTTTAGCACAGTAGCAACACTGCCCTCTGGTGGCACAAAATAGGAGCTTGAATAAATAAATACTCGGAAGTTATGCACTCATTGGATCGTATTTATAAAATAAATACAAATAATATTAAATAATCATGTTTTATATGTACACAGCTGTACTTTACACGTTGTGTACGTTTATAAGTACAGTATAGATAAAGTTTTTCTGAAGGGAGTCAAAAGCAAGCTTTTCGGGCCTTAATAAACGAGAAAACTTACAGATGCACAAAAGTTTACATGATTTGAAGACTTCACGGTGTCATATTTTAATGACAGTTTTAAAATGTAATTTATAAATGGAAAAAGAAAAGAGCTCAATAGCTGAGCTCTGCCTCCTATTGGAAAGATCTTGAAATGCACGTTCTGATCTGAATTCAGAGAGCTAAGGGTGAGCAAGATGCCGCAGAACTGAACATCTTTTGACCAGATGGTGGAGCTGTTGATGCAAGAATGTGAATAAAGAGAGCCAGGAGGAAAGGAAAAGAAGATTACAGCAAAAATTCTGAAACAAAGAGGGAAAGGACTTAGAAAAGAGTAGGATACGGAGGTAAGAAGACATGTAAGAGGGCATTTAACAAGATCATTCATCCTTTGCTAAAACTCAGAACTGCATTACAATAGTTTCATGCAATGTTCATAGATAGATAGATAGATAGATAGATAAACAGACAGACAGATTTCTGCATTGGAACTAATTAATTTGAGAGGCGCATTCTCATTTATTTCACTAATATCCACAGGGTGTACTTGATTTGCATACCTTCCATACGCCCTCACCTAATGCATAATTGATACAACTGTCATCTCCCCAACCATAATAACATCATTCCAAAGGGAGCAGTGAGAAATGAATCTTGGCATTTGAACATCTCGAGCCAAGATTAAGATATCTCCGGGGCTGTCACCTAAAAATATACATAGAATAGTCAGACATCAAATCAATACTGTTTGCTTTTTTGCATGATTTTCTTAATGACATTCAGTATCGATCAGAGTGAAGCATCTCTCTACCTGTTGCACTGATTTCCCTTGTCAAAAATGATTTATTTCAGCTTTTTCTGATTGAGACTTCATGCAGCTGTTTTGTGGAATTTCTTATGTTAGTAACTGAAACTTTTGAACTACATCTACATTGCATCCTGTATTTCTCCTAACTTTGTTTTCACACATTTCTGCAGCAATTGCAAGACTAGATATCTTCTTTTGTTTCTTAAAGGCATTTCATTTGTATACTTGGTTGTCAACAGTTTTTATTAAAAAAAGAAAATGTGTTGTACATTTGTATTAAGTCCTCTTTACAGCATCATGAAGACTAAGAAACACACCAGAGAGACGAGGGTTTTTAAAGCAGGTTTAGGTTTTAAAACAATATTTTTAGCTTTGAACATCTTATAGCGCACTGTTCAATTTACTGTCCGGCAACAAGAAGAGAAGGGCACAATTACAAAACTATCAGGGTATGTCCACCCACCCGAAGTGACAGTCAGGCATGAATCACATTTATCAGAGATGCTGTCAAGAGGCTCAATGTATCTCTGAAAGAACTGCAAATATTTAAGGATCTGGTGGGGCAGCTAATCAGCACTTTTGCCCTTCACAAATTTTGACTAATATCCAAAACAACATCCAGCAGAAAACTGACACTGCACATCACTCTGAATGCAACATCGATAAATCTAAATATTTTTTAATGA
The DNA here is from genome assembly GCA_903066815.1 of Brachyrhaphis roseni. Lineage (NCBI taxonomy): Eukaryota > Metazoa > Chordata > Actinopteri > Cyprinodontiformes > Poeciliidae > Brachyrhaphis > Brachyrhaphis roseni. The sequence goes on from CAEFZY010075336.1 coordinate 55,397, forward strand.
CTGAGTTTTAGTTTTTATACATAATACATTTGTGTGGATACAATGACCAGGACATTCCTGAGTGCCACAAAAAATGTAATTAAGTTTATCATCGTGTCAATGTAAACGTGTTTGTAAATGTACACCAGGCTTCTATAAGAGTACTAAAGTGGTTCTTTTGATGAAACATTTTCATCCTTTTCTTTCACAAACTAAAACGCTTCTCGTCTGCAAACTAAAAATCTTCTTCTCAGGGCTCCATCAAAGCAGCCTATTCCCCATGACCACTTTCAAAGGTGCCTGTAAGAGGTTCTTCACATATATTTTGCATTGTCTGAGGCGTAAAGCTGTTTTAGCAAGCCTTAGGATGTCAAGTATGAATAAAAAAAAGCCCCCAGAAGTGTCCTTTTGTTCTATGCGAACCAACAGAAAGTGGGTTAACTACTTGAAAATGCATCCTAAGCTGTGTGTGTAATCTGGAAGAGTTCAGAGACTCAGGAGACTTTGAGAGTGAAAGTCATTTAGTGTCTCTTCACAGTGTGATAGTGAATGGCAAAAACAGTCCAAGATGAAGACTCTTGACGATGCAAACTGAGGATATTTGTTTAACATCTTGAAATGAGCAATTATATGATGCACAAGCAGCTGAAAGACTCAGTGATTTTATAAATTATGAAATCAAAATTCAGGTTGCAGATGAACTGTCATTCCTCAAAAATCCACTTGTGTAATTACACAAAAAATCTACTGTCTCTGTTTAGCTTGGTGTCAAATAGAAGTAAAACATAAAAGTTGTAGCATGAATCATATTTCACTGCTACTGAGTAATTGGTGCAAAGAAATCACATATAATTTGTCATCATTTGAATGCATTCAAAAGATATCATTTGCATACATTTTTAATGACAGATGTGTTTTTCTGACTGAAATGTGTGAAATATATTGTCTTTTTTATTTTAGGAATTCATTGTCTACATAGCTAACCACCAAAGCGTCACATAACTGAGAGAAACAAAGCAAAAGGCTGCCGATTTAGTGAAAAAAACATTTAATCAAACATGATATCTTAAGAAGTTCAATTGATTGCAAAGTATTGTAGAAGATACAACTTTCTGTTCAGTGACACTCTCCAGCTTATTGTGGGGTACCCAAGGTGTTCCCCTGCCAGAAGGGATTAATACTTCTGAGTTGACCCTAAGGACTCTTCAAAGTAGGGCATTCCCAGAAATCATCACCCAAAAGTCATCCTGTTGATATGCCTGAATTACCTCAACTGACTCCTTTCAGTGCAGAGGAGCGACTGCTTTACTCCGGGCTTCTCCCAAATCACCAAATGACTAAGGTTGAATTCTTACTGTGCATTACACTATTTGCATTTACAACACATTCTCATTGTGTTTGCTTTTTCAATGATAATGGTTTGAAAAGGCAGATGTGGTCATTGCTTTCTTTCCACTTTTATAGTAGATTTAATGAGCCGAACATGATTTGTTTGCATATTTTTATAATTTTTTTTAGACATAGATGCACATCACTTTCAGCATTGCATAGTTTATTCATGGCGATTCCGTGAAAAGCCAATCTTGCATTTTCTCCATGTCTTCAAGTTATGCAAGGTTTTCCCAATGGCTTCCCAAATCATTTCAAATAATTCTTTGTGTTTTTCTCCCTTCTTGAAAATGAAAACAAAGAAAAAATGTCTTTTATTTTTACTTGTCTTGCACAACTGTCACATCTGCAATGCTGTTTTAAGTTCATTCTCATTCTAAAGCATGCCTTTACTTTCTTTAACCTTCCAAAGTTTTGACAAACTTTTTCCTCACTGTTGGTTTGCCAGGGGCGGTTCATACAGTAATTGTAAACTTTCAGCAAACAATGTATGGTGTTAACAGTCAAATGAAAAAGACATGCTGAAATTATATTGGCAGTTTGGCATCATGCTGCCTCTTCTCCAAATGGCACGAGAACTCTGACCTTTTCATAATCTTAGCGCTGTCATGAGATGACCTTTATGCACAGCATCACATCGTCGATGCATGAGCCTTTAGACAAGCTACGATTGGCCTTTAAAAAAAAATCTAACTACTGTTTACGCAACACATAAAAAGAGAAAAGTGAAACCACAATTTTATTTTTGCTTTAAAGTCACAAAATATTCCAACAGGAAATGTTATTCATTAAGAATTTACCTCACTTACATTAGTATTGGATTAATTGACAACATTTTGTGGGTTTAGTAGTTTTGAGTCATGGCAGCAAGAAAGGATTGATTCATAGAAAATTTCCTCCCTGCCTAGTCACAGACTGACTCTCTTAAGAATAGATGAAAACTCAATTCAGCCGCCTACATTAAATCTGTTAGTGTTTTCTTTTTTAGGACTTTCACACACTTTTTCTTGGTGAGGAACTTAGTGAATCGATAAAGTTCTGGTCTACTTATTGGGTTGTGGGTGTAACTTGAGGGATAGGCAGGAGGAGGGAGAGGAGGTGGAGAAAGGCCAGCTTAGCTTCCCTGGTGGAGAGGAAGGTTAGTCTGTTGGCCTGATGGCTTGTTCACTCTGCAGATGTCACCTGGTCATTATCCTGAGGCAACCATCTGCCAGTTGGTCCTGCAGGACCCGGCCGCTCCGTCTTCTGGGCCCCGTATGACAGGCAGGATGCGTGCTGCTTTCTCTTCTGCTTTGACCTGATACTCCTCCAGCCTCCGGTGTCCAAAAAAGGACCAGGCCGGTCAGGGGCAGAGGGAAGACAGAAGACACGTGGAGAAACACTCTGCCTCAACAATGAAGAAAAAAGAAGAAAAAAAAAACTGGACAGCATTAATGATACAACAGCAGTTTTTACTTGGACTCCCCTCTTAGTTGACTGATTGGCTTCTCACCCTTAGTGCTGCTGGGATGCTGAGATTTTGTGTGCTGCCAACTTCAGTATCATCAACCAGGCCCACAGATTTAACTTATCTCATCAGCGCTTGAATTCATATTGTGTCTGCTTAAAATTGTTCTCTAATATGAACCATTTATACAAAACGGTGTTTATTATTCACAAAACAACAGTTAACAGACAGTAAATAATCCTTCGGTGGGTAATAAGTAAGCATAATGATCATGCCCTTCTCCAAGGTATCAGATTAGATTATTATTTTGGTGCTTTTAGATGGCTACCTATTAGATTTTATAGCCACAAAATCTACAAATCTTAAAACTACAAACATAACAATAATGATGGCAAACCTTTATATACTTAGTTATATGAAAGTAGTAATATTTGTATTGGTACTAATAAAATCCACATTTATTAAAAAAGAGCCTTGGAAAGAATGTAAACTGAAAATTGTTTCTTCTGATAATTTTTTAAATTGTGTAATTATATAATATTTTAGTCTTCAAAATACCAGAATCTTCGCATATTCTAAAAAATGTTTTATCCATCTGATGTCATTGTACATTGAATCTGATTTTGTGATCAATTACTCAGTACCTGAGGCTTTTTACAGAATACTTTTTTACTGTTGAGTAATTTCTTGGACGGCTACTGTTTACTTTTACTTGAGTAAAAGTATGTTAAAGTAGTGCTACTATTTCTTCAGAACAATTTTTGGGTTCTCCACCCACATCAGGTAGCTCCCCTTCCAACCACTAAAATCCACATGGGCGGGTTTAGCTTCAAGTGACATTCGTAGGAACTGTTGTGAGAAAACCAGGGTGTCAAACTCCAATCCACAAGGGCCAGTGTCTTGCAACTTTTGGATGTGACCCCAGTCCAACACACCTGAATCAGAGGACTGAGTTACCAGAAGTGCCTGCTACTGACCTAGTTGTGTTGACAGAGAGAGACCAGCAATAGTTTGAATTACAGCTAGACTGGACTCTCCACAGAGTTTTTTAAAATCCCTCCATAGGGCGCTGCATCCAAAGTCATGTTACAACTATCTGGACATCCTCCTCTTCTCTAGATAAATCAATGTGTGGAACATGACTTCATCAACACAAATTTGAACTGGAGACTTTGCTATCACTACTTTTCCCTTGGGTGGCCACTTCGTAATAAATTGAGGCCCCAGTGGCATTGTGTAATGCGCTGACGCCAAAGTCGGTCATTCCAGACATTATGTAATCGCTCTTCGGCAACTTTCCACTGCATTCTCTATTACCTTACTCACTTTTTTAAATGTACGCTTTTTTTTTACGTTTCTTATATTTGGATGTAGAAATGACGATAGGTATTCTGAGCTACAAGGTTGAACACAGCTAAGAAGAAAAAATTGTAAAAATTACGATTATATGCCTGTTAAGATGTAATTTTGTGACTCAATGAGGTTGACCGGCTCTTTTTAAGTAGTTTTTTTCCCTCCCTCAGCAACAAAATGAGACTATTCAACATGTATATATATTCATCAAATGCTATTCCCATTTTGACATCTACAGGGCCCATCCAAAAATTTAATTTGCTCATGTAACAGAAAGAGGCTTTGAGGTAGTTCTCAATTTTCTTGGTTAATAATTCTGCAGTCTTTTGCAATTCTTAGGTGAAACTCTGAATGTGGAACCAGACTGTTCATAATCAGACAGACATAAAAAAAAATGATTATAGGTGGAAACATCAGAGAATGCTGTAGAAATCAGAGATGTAAAAAAAAAAATACAAGCATGCATTCCTGTCACCACATTTAATATTTTCTTTCTCAGGAAGGATGGATGGAGCAGGTAAGAAACATAAATCAAGTATAGGAATTAATATGTTGGCAGAAAAGTAATTAATTTTACACCAAAGCATACAGTTTAACCTCTCTGCATAATGATTAGTAGCGTTCATCCATTTTATCAACAGTTTAGTTTAAAGCTACATTTTGCCAAACTTTGATATAAAATCTATGCCTGTATTGCATATTTTCCTCTTATTGTATTATTTTTCCACAGAAGGTACGTCTGACCTAGTATTTTTTCTGGAAAATGGCTATCAATTAAGTTATTAGCTAACAATATCTGAATGTTCTCACTCAATTTTTTTTTCTTTATTTTGACATTTGGGCCAGGAATTCTGTACTTAACAGTGTTTCTTTTTAATAAAAAAGTTCATTTGTGTCTCATTTTTTGAAAAAAGACACATTGTCTCTTTGTTTCTTTTCCATGAAATTACTTCTGACTCAATACTTCTGTGCTTAGCTGTACTTTTCCCCCCCAAATTAGCTAATAATATTAAAATTGCTGCCATAACTTTTTTTATTTTTCTTTCTCACAGGAAACATGTATGGGTATGTGCTTCTGTCTTATTCACCACTTCACCACTCATACCTTGAGGTTACAATCAAGATTGGCTGGGCCTTTCTTTGTCAAATACTTTTTTTTAACCATCCAGAATTATACGATCGATTGAATTTGACTTTTATGCATTATACCTGGAACTGAATTGCACTGCAAGTCCATCTAGATGTGACTGTATGACTGGATTGTACTGGAATTAATTAAATTGACATGAATGGAAGAAAAATAACTTGTTTTATTTACGCACAGAATACCTAAAGCTCTTTAGATGCTTTAGGTATTCTGACATGTTTTATGGAGAAGGATCCAAGTGCCGAGAGGAGAAATGCAGTTTCATGTTGTAAGTTAAATATTTATAGAATAGGAACAAAAACAATGAAGAGGCATGAAAACATGGATGGAAGATAACAGTTAACAGACAAGAGAATGCTCTGAAAGGAGGAAATGCAACTGGCTGGCTTTTATCTCCTGTAGAGGTGATTGAGTGACATGAGAGCCAAAGGAAACTAATCAGTAAAACACAGTGCTGCAGGGCGTGGACCTGAAAAGAGAAGTCGTGGAAAAATAAAAATTTAGCGAATAAATAAATAAACCAGAGGAATGCATCAGTATACAGGAGGATCTAACTAAAGCAAAATACAAGAACTTAATACAAGTAAGAAATACGAATCACAATACAACGGAATAAACTTTGCATGGATGTCTGTGAGTGACAAAACACTCCAAAATCATAACCCCAAAATTATCTAAGTACAAAACGTCACTAATAAAACAATGAAACATGGATTATGATGTAGAGTTTACATACATGAAATTTTATGTTTTCTCTATAAATGCTTGGGATTAAAATTTAATAGTGGCAAAATAAACCCTCCCTAATTTTATGTGGTAATTCCACCATAAACCATTCTGACCAATATGTTGACCAATGTTCTCAGTGTCATTGTCTTTTGTGGCTGTTGAGAGCCTTTATTCTGCACAAGTATTGTAAAAGCTTGAAGAACAAAATGAATTCTGCATATATTTAGTAGTAAAGACACACCAGCTATACATAATGCTTCCCAATAATACTGTAGTTTTGAAGATATCTCCTAAAGCAAATCTAACATCCTGAATTCTGAAAAGGCACTTCACAGATCATTTCTGGTATTTCTCGGTTAAACTTAAAATATGTGTGATTACCTAATGTTTCTTTTTGTCTGAATTAACGAAAGGAAATTACAATTTGACCCGTTTCTATGATTTCCATCTTCTGTTCATTAAGATTCATATTGTAAACAGTTACTTATCTTATTGGTGTGTCATGCTATTTTCCTTTTTATTAGAATACCCATAGATAAAAAAACAAACAAAAAAAACAATACACAAGTTTCAAAATTTTACTTATTTGTGGATTTGATATCCTTGACCCACTTTGAGCTCGGGTGCTGCAATAAATTTCTGGACATGAATGACTGCATGGACAATCTGCTCTTCCTTTCCTTCTGCTGTCTTTGGATTAATTTCTCGGTGGTTCGGGCGGAAGGCAGAGCTGTGACTTAAGGCTTGGCTGTATTTCCAGCCCCTCATATAGAAAGAAAGGACCATGATTGTGGGAAGTCCACTCTCTAACCTGCCTGTGCCCCTGGCAGCTCGAAAGGGCCAGCTGGTGCTGCCAGCAGCCCTGACAGATGACCTGCTGTGTGGATACTTTTAGCTCATGATTCACCCATTATTATATAAATGTACATGCTATGTACAACGTACTGAGGCAAAGACTTCTTCTTGTAGCTTCATCCGTGAAGTGTGCTGAATGCATTTGTTGCCGGAAAACCTGAAAGATTTACTTCCGATTGGGTGAATATCAAAATATGTAAAGCTGTAAATTCGAAGTGACAGAAGAGATGTGTTTTTAAAACATCATTCTGACATCTCTGTTATGACCACCTACAACAAATAAATCCCACCATCAGCTTTGAGTGATTGAAATATAAAGTATTAGACTGGCACTATATTGACAGAGATTACACATAAATGTAATAGAAAAAAAAATCCTTGTATTTGTGGAAAAAAATATAATGTTAAAGCATTATTGTTATTTTTAATTGCATTGCTTCACAAAATAATTTGAAAATTTCAGTAAATAAAGCAGTGGAAATGTACAATTTATATTTTTTGATTATTTGTTCATAGTTTGAGGCCCATATTTAGAAGAAGTCAGGGAAGTAACAGCAATATCTTTTACTTGCTGCTTGAAAAAGAGTTCATCACCAGGACTGAACTTTTCCATAAAACATGAAAAAGGGTAAAGTTTTCCAATAAGAGCAAAGTGATATAAGGGAATAATAATTTAAGGAAATAAATTTCTCACAGCAGAGGAAATGTTTCCAATAATTTCTGACTAATCCTCAGATTGTCATAGAAGCAGCATTTTTTTAAATTATTATTATTTAAAGTGATACTTTGATGCTGGACTTTTCACTCACAATTGGTGTCCCTGTAAAAGAAAAAGAACTAAAATAAATAAGAAAAATGAATACGGTGTTTTAAATTACAAAGCAACATTAAGATGTAGTCAATGCTCTATAAACACAATACTAAACGGAATGCCTATAGGTAAAATCACCATTATTGAGGAATAAAATATTCACTAAGAGTAACATATGGTTCTTTAAAGATAATGCTTTTTAAATTATCTTTGTTCTCAGGGTAGCCCTGTTCATTTCAATTGGTTGATGCCAACCGCATCAAACTGTACAGAGAAAAATATTTTTCTAGGTTTTTTTTTTTTTTTTGCTTAATTTTCTTGGCCTAGTTTACCAAAAATTGTATGTGAATAGAAACACATTTTGAAACATTTGCATAAACAGCCACCTCTTTACTGAAAGAAAAACAGCATTTGCCTGCTGTTCAATGAGCAAAGATAAAAATAGATGCAACACACATTTCATTTAGTTACAGTTTCTTTATACCAAAACTATATTTTAACCAATCTATAGAGCGTTGCTTGGACTTCAACAACCAAAATTAACATCTACAACACATCATATTGCAATATGCATGAAATATGCTGTGTTTATCCTGGCTGGTACTGACATATGGTCACCAAATTGATCAAATTTCTGTCTGTTTCAATAAATGTATGTCTGTTAAAAGGCTAGGGTTTTATGTGACATTTTAGTATAAACAAAGAATACTGACTGAAATTTGAAAAAACATGCATATTAAGTTCTGAACAGATTTTTTTTTATTCTGTTACAGGAAACTAAAATTGAAAGCAACAACTCTAAATTGAATGTTACAATTACTAAAATTACCCAGCGTATCGGTCACTTCCCTCTTCACTTTTAAATGTTCTTCATTCAGACTGAGCTGTAAATGCCTGAACATCTGGAGAGTACCTTTGTTCCGTAAATGGTTAGAAGACAGCTGCCTCCTCCATGTCTGCCAACAGTGGGCTTACACTCCTCACTTAGCCAACTGCAAGCCGTGTGGCACTGTGCCTTTCTCATCTCCTTAGCCAATAAACATGTCTTCTTTACACTGGGTGAAAAGGAAGCAAATTGCATCTCAAAGCTGCAAGCACTGTGATCAAAAGGGCACTCTGATGGGTTTACAACATTCCTCCTTTTCAGTTGCCTTTTTTTTTCACCTTCTTTGGACTCTGAGCAAGATTTAAGCAGAGAACTGAGAGAATTGCTTCAGTGGAAGTGTGTCAGAAAATGCAGATCATAAATATGATCCACTTCTCAATTTCACCAGAGGAGATTATACATCAGAACAAAAACAATTATTCAGGTATAGGTCATGAGGTAGATTAAAAAACGCTGACTTTAAATGATTGTAAAGAGAAGACTACTTTAATATGTCTCCTATAGCCAAAACCTCACACTGATTTTATGTATCAGTTGTTTCCAGAATCAACACTAGTCAAGTGTTTTCTCTACACAAAAGCATTTACATGATTCTAGTGAGAACTCACTCTGAAGCTGTTGTCTTGAAAATGTTAATTAGATGGCTTAGAAAGCATGATGCTTTCTTTCACTCTGTATTCTGTATGTGGATTTCAGGTTGGGCTTCTGAACAAGTATGTTAATTCATGCACAGTCACTCAAAATCTCTTGTTGCACTGAGGATTTCAAGATATTTTATTTCCCTCAAGCCCTACGCAAAATGCTTAATCAATTCTAAACTATTAGTGAAAACAAACCTTAGATTGAATTAAGATGACTGGAAAAGAAAAACAAGTGGACATTTAAAATATTGCTGAAAGCACACTGGTTAAAATGTTTTCTTTTTACTGATACGGGATTTGACATAAGAAGAGCAATAAATAAATCTTATGAACAATGCTGTAAGTATGTTTGCCCGGAGGTTTCCCTCTTATGTGACAACTTGCCTGTCCTTTCATCTTGTCCTTGCAATTACCGTAATTTCCGGACTATAAGCCGCGACTTTTGTCTCACGCTTTCAGCCCTGCGGCTTATACAATGATGCGGCTTATTTATGCATTTTTTTCTAACGGCCACCAGGGGCGCTCGAGCAGAAAAGGTAAGAGTGAGAAAGGGGGAATATATGTGTAGAGGAAG
>CAEFZY010075338.1:0-20880 GCA_903066815.1 Brachyrhaphis roseni
GATGACAAAATTAATCTAGAAACGTCCAATCTAAAGGTTTCACTTTAGAAAATGACATTAAATTATTGATAAAAACAACAAAAAATAATTTGATGTAATAAAATTAGTTTAAAAAAATTTAAAAATGCCTTTTATTCTGATGTAAATGCAAATTTTTATTTGAAACAATTTAACTGAGATAAAATGTTTTTGATTAGTTTTTATTTGTTGTTTTAAGATGTTTTTTGCTTAATTTTACTCTTTAATATGTTATGAAATAAGATCTGGACCAGAATGTTTTAAATATATATATATTTATATATATACCTGCAATTCTGATGTAAATTTATTTCATATTATTTAACCAGCATTTTTTAGCTGATTTTGACTTAAAAAGCAAAACTTATATGAAAAATGTTTTTACTCCATTTTGTATTTTTTTTGCTCTGTAAAGATTCAGATTTTACTAATTGGTTAATTAGCTTGAATACACTGTAAAAAAAAATACCTGATGTGTTTTAAACTTGTTAGTTTTGTATGTTTGAAAGTGAAAAATCCTGAATAAAACCCTTGAAGATGAATTTCTGGTTTTCACTCTTTGGCTGAATGAAGCTTCGTTTTTCACGGATCAGTGATTTCGCTCCCTGATGCGTCGCCTTCATCTGCATCTCTATGCAGCTCCACACAATAGCCGCTCCAACAGAGGGCCCTTTGTCTGGGCCGCAGATGTCTCCGGGGCCACGCCGCGCCATCTGCCGCTCGGGGTCGGCGGGGTCAGGTGGGCGGAGTCGAGCCAGAGGGAAGAAAGAGACACCCGGAGGCTTCGGTCGACCAGCTGCTGCTGTTGACCAAACTTTCACCGACTGTGTGACAGTAAACAGATCAGATGTTTGGGGCCCTCAGGGGCCACCTGCTCCCACCAGCCAGGCTGGAAAAACACAGAATGAAACTTTAATCTTTACTGGATATTCATCACATTCTTACAACGGCTCATTACGAAAAGGAAAATTCCCAAGTTTTGTAAGTTGACTTGTAAATTTTCATTTTTTTTCTAGAAATAAACTTTTGAAACTTTCGCATCAGATGATCCATAAGTGGACAAAAATCCTCTCAGATGGAAAACATTTGTAAGAAAGAGACTCAGAAATTTTCTAGGAAATAAATAGAAAGTTTTAAGATCTCACAAAAAGTTTATTTCTAGAAAAAAATTGCTTGAAATTTTCTAAATCAACTTTTGAAACTTAGAAATTTTTAGATGAGTCTCAGAAATGTTCTTTTGCTGAGAGGATTATTGACCATTTATTATAATGTGTAACCATGGCAACAATGCATTTTTGTGTTTTTAACAACTTCACAGCTGGTTAGCATTTTAGCTGAGCTGCTACTTTCTGACCGTATGATTAGACAACAGATTTAATGAGGTGCAGCAAAAGCAAAGGAGGAGGATTAGCAAAGCCAGCTAACAACTGATGATGTCCTTGAAACACTTTCTGTGGAAATGTCATAACATTCAAACTAAATGGTTTTTGAAAGGAAAAAAAAACTTCAAATTTCAGGTTTCACCTCACATTCATTTTATTTCTGGTTTTTCAGGCACTTTCACATAAATAACAGAAAAGTTTCCAGCGCTGCACTCAGAGTAGAAAATGTGAATCTAAGTCGTTAACGGGAGATGATAAACGTTTCTGTTCGTCCATTTGGGTCTCAAAAACAAACCAGAGCACTTAAAAAAACAATAACACTCAGCCGTTTTTTGGCAAAGTTTTTCTGGGTGTCTAGAAAGACGTGATTGGTCCATGCAATGGGCTGTGCAGGAGGCTCCACTTCTGCTTCTCAAAGATGTTCGGTTGTATGACTGTGTATCTGAGGGTGTAAACGTTGAGTTGGGGGCGTGGTCAGCAGCAGCTTGTCTGGATTTAAAGACTAAACTCTTGTTATCTAAGAATGATTTGATTTGTTTAGGCCGCAGACCGACCCGTTGCGGTCCGTTATGACAGCACACAGAACTTGGAGGTGTGCCTGAGGCCCCTGTAGGCCCGCAGCCCCTCCCTCTTGGGGTCCCTCACCATGCCGCGGACCACAGGAGGCGAGTCGCAGCCCCACCTCTTCTGTGCGCGGTGCAGCAGGATGCGGTAGACGCCGGTGACGGGGCTGCGGCTGTCCGTCAGCTGATGGTTGCGAAGGTGTTCGGCGGTGAAGCCCAGCTCCTCCAGGGCGCTCCGCACCTCTTCCTCCACCTCCTCTTCCTCAGAGTTCCCGCGCTCTGACTCCAGCAGGCTCTGCAGCGGGCCGGCCGGCTCCTGCGGCGCCAGCGCCCAGGGGAACTCCACGGGCAGCAGCCAATCGCAGCCCAGCATCTGGTCGACGGCGTAGCGCTCGGCGGCGACCGGCTTCAGGATGCCCCTGATGAGCCGCTGGCAGGGGCCCGGCACCCAGGGCGGGACGGCGTAGCTGGCCTCCATGATGCAGCGCCGCAGCTTGCCCATGGTGTCGGCCCGGAACGGCATGGTGCCGGTCACCATGAAGAACAGCAGGACCCCCATGGCCCAGACGTCCACCGGCGGGCCCAGGTAGCTGTCGTCCCTGAACAGCTCCGGGGCGGCGTACGGCGGCGAGCCGCAGAACGTGTCCAGCGCGATGTTGCGGTTCGCCACGCGCGTGCTGAAGCCGAAGTCGGCGACTTTGACGCAACCGGCGGAGGTGAACAGAACGTTCTCGGCTTTCAGGTCGCGGTGGATGATGTTCAGGTTGTGCTGGAGGGGAAAACAGAGACGGGTCAGGAGATCCAGAACTGGTTGGATGATAACAAATCACCCTGGGCGATAAATTCTCCCAGAAGTCATTGTGATAAACAATAATATATCTGACTAATTACAGCCTGCATATTCTGATCAATAAAAATCATCTGATTTCTTGATCTTGTGTTTCTTTTTTTCTGGTGGACATTTTCCAAAATGGCCGCCATGAAAATATATGTCGACTGTAGTTATTGCCGGTGGAGGACACAGCTAACCAAAGAGTTAGCTTCACTCACCACTAATTCACCAAACAACAATATTAGCATCTGGTAAATTTAAATGCTTAACATTAGCAGAGCTAATGCTAAACACACAAAGAAAACAGCAGGGCTAGCGTTAAGCCGCTAATCAACATAAAAAAAAATTATTGAAAGCTAACGAAAAAGCTAAACAAATAAAAATGAGCAGAAGCTAATGCTAAATTAGCATGTGTAGCTAACAAAAATGTGTGTAGCTCTGAAGCTTAAAGGACGTTATTAGCTTTCTATGTGTCATGTGACAAGCTGCAGGAAGCTAGCTATAGCATTGTGTAACTGAAGCCTCCATTGTTTTCAGGTTTAGCATTAGCTTATGATTAGGGTTAGCTCAACGTTTTGGTTCTTATATTTCTAACAGTTGGAGCTAAAGGTTTCTGAAGATTCGCCCACCATGTATTTAACGGCAGAGAGGATCTGGGCGAAGGTGACCTTGCTGGTGTTGTCGCACAGCTTCCCCTCGGTGCAGATCCGGTTGTGCAGATCCCCTCCTCCGGCGTACTCCAGCACCAGGAAGAGGCGGCTGGGCGTCTCCACCACCTCGTACAGCCGGATCACGTTGGGGTGCAGCAGACACTCCATGCTGCTGATCTCCCTGGACAGCAGCCGCTGGGCCTCGGCGTCCAGCCGCATCCGCTCCAGGATCTTCAGAGCCACTTTGTCTGTGAGCAGAACAATAAGAAAATATGAATAGTGGTGCAGCAAAAAATGTACAAATTCAAGATGGCCGCCATGGTTGTCATTGAAAATTACATTTTTGCTCTAAACTTAACAAAAAGATGAATGTGTTTCATAACCTCCATGTTTTCAACAATAAAAATCATACATATTTTCTTCTTCTTGTTTCTTTTTACTGGTGGACATTTTTCAAAATGGCTGCCATGGTTGTATTGCACGACATGTGAATGTCCACAGTAGTTATCGCCAGTGGTGAACACAGAGTTAGCTTCACTAGCCACTAATTTAACGCTACACTCCGAAACACATGAAAAAAATTATCCGAAGCTAATGCTAACCGTGAAAGCTAACGCTAAACAGCTGCATACATAAAAGTTAGCAGAAGCTAATGCTAACATTAAGACGACTGTTTAAACTTGAAAATTATTAATATGTAGTAAAATCAGAAAAACTAATTGTGAAGAATGAAACAAATTAATCTAAAATATTAAATCTGGGAACATTTTATGGCAAAAATGTATTAAAAATGACAGCCATCTTGAAAAATGATAGTCATCATGGACAACATGAAAATGCTAGTTGCTCATGTATCCAAGCTCTACAGTAACATGTGACTATGGATCTGTGAATGATTATCAGGGAGGTTCTGATGGTACCTTTGGTCAGGGCGTGGAACGCCAGTTTGACCCTGGAGAACGTCCCGTAGCCGATCTCCCCTCTGACCTTGTAGAAGCCCACCCTGCGGCCGATGATCAGCTCCTTGACGGTCTTCTCGTCTTTGCACATGGCCGCCGTTAGCTTCTGCAGCGGCGTGAGGCCCAGCGAGTCGTCGGGCCGCTGATCCTCATGGCCGCCGTCCGAGCTGTCGGTCAGGCTGTACAGGCTGTGGCTCAGCCTGGTGCGGGTCAGCTGGTACTGGCTTCCAGGCATCGCTGAAAACAGACACAGGACGACTCAACAACCCTACAGCCGTGCAAAAGTCTTAAACCACCCAACATTTCTTTGTGTTTTCCTTCAAAACAGCCAGAAAAACTGACTACTGTAAGTCCTCATAAGGAAGTCAAGGCAGCTTTGAACTGAAATATAACAAAACTGAAGGATAAAAAAACATTTCTACCTGGGTAAATTCCATTATTTTGTAATTAACAGCTTTTCTATTGTCTGTGGTTTTACAGGATGCAGAAAACTGGAGATTATAGAGGAGAACTTTAAACACTCAAGTTCTGTAAATTATGAACCAACTTTTCCAGTTTTTTTTTTTTTAGCAAAAACTGTTTTTTTATTCCTCTACATTGTTTCAAATTTATACCAAATTTTAAAAAATAATACAACTTGTGTTTTCCTGTCAATCAGATCTTAATTGACTAAAATATAATTTGAACATCCCATCCACCATAAGTGATGAATTTCTATTCCTTAGTTGCTGATTGTTGCTAAAATGCATCAAACCCAAAATTAGAAAATAACTTTTGGAACTTTGATTCCATGTTGTTTATTTTAATATAGAATATGTGAAAGACATTAATCAGTCTAAATATATATTTTATTGCACAATCCAGTTCCAGGTTAAGATCATTTACCGAGTTTATCAGCAGAACTCTGTAATTCACACTCCAACCACTAGACGGCATCAAAGCACTTCTAATATAATCCCAGAGACATCATATGTATCAACCAGTAAAGAGAGTATTTACACACCATCT
The DNA here is from genome assembly GCA_903066815.1 of Brachyrhaphis roseni. Lineage (NCBI taxonomy): Eukaryota > Metazoa > Chordata > Actinopteri > Cyprinodontiformes > Poeciliidae > Brachyrhaphis > Brachyrhaphis roseni. Next base: position 5,413 of record CAEFZY010075338.1, read on the forward strand.
TGGATGTATTCATAACCAAATAGGTATGATGCTAATTAGCATCACTAGTCCGTAAAGGAATACAGTTTGGATTCAGATCCATTAATAATCTCACACGTTTCTATTAGGACAAGTTTCTGATTGAAAGTAAAGATCTCACCAGCAGTCCAAACTGCCCGTCTTCTTCAGAACATGGTCGTGGACAGAGTCCTCTCCAAACAGTCCGGCCCAGACGGACCCAGAGAACCAGAACCTTCTCACATGCTGAGGTCAGAGCATCACCGCCTCCACCTGTTTCCTCTGCAGCACAGAGCTATAGACTGTGGACTGAACACACGGCAGACAGGTGAGGAGGAGGAGGCTGAAACGACGCCGCAGGCCACGCCTCTTCATCGCTCCAGCCAAGATGGTGTCCATGATCGCTAATCCTGTTTGAGTTCAACTCTGACCCGCTAATTTAAACCGAAACAGACAAAAGCTTCTGGTTCTGTCTGTGTTTTATGTTTTTAAATCATCATAACGTGGGATATTGATGCAGATTGAGGTCAGGTGTGTGGAAACGGTTTCATTCCTGGAAGTTCGGTTGAAGATGAACCGTTATGCAACGGCATTAGCCGATGTTCTGGTGAAGATTAGAGGAGAGTCCAGTTTAGAGCGCGACTGCAGAGCAGAGATAAACAGATTAGAGGGAACAAGATCAGAACCTGGCTGGAGTTCAGGTCCATTCAGGTGGGAACACCTGAGGAGCAACGTGGCTCAACCAACTCATCGCTTAGTTTGTCTGACTGATCAAATAATCTGACGATTAATCGATCAATTAGATTCAAAAATGGCCACAATCTGCATATTTTACATTTAAACACTCAAAGAAAAAAAATACAATTACTAAATAATTTCTATCCTTTTTTCTTATCAAATTTGAACCAGTGAAGTTCTGATTAAAACATATTTACAGATAACTTTATCTGTAAATATTGTGGGGGTTTTTTCATCTTAAATGCAAAATGTGTATAAATGTGTAGATATTTTGAACAGTTTTGACTGAATTACTTTGTAGAATATGTTTGTTTTTCAATAAATTATCCTTTTCAGAGTCTGATTCTCTAATTTAGTAAACGATTAATCGTTAACTCGTTGATGATTATCATCTCTAATTGAAGTTATAGTTGATATTTCTCAGCAACATGTCCAGATTGACACCATCAGCTGTTACAAAGGCTCTGCTAATCCATCTCCTTTGCTTTTGCTGCTCCTCTTTAAATCTCTGCCATGGTTGGGAAGATGTTGGAGTAGGGGATACGATGGAAGGAAGAAATGATTTCAGCTTCCACCTTTTCATCTCCTCTGGGATTTGGGGTCATAGTTCAGATATTATTAGTAAAAACAACACCTTGTTGCCACGATAACACGTCTTAACAACCAGCTCCCGTGGGAAGCTGAAAACATTGGACCCAAACTGCCCCAGAACTATTTATATTGCTAAATACTGACGAGGTTTTTCCTGGGTGTACTTAGTTTTCCATATATAAAGGGTGTACTTTCATTCTACCATAAGCCTGGCGTTTATCAGAAAACTTTTTTCAGGCTTTCAAACATAAAACCAAAACCAAACTCTGAGATTTTAAATCTGAATTAATGAATTATGGAAAGCAGTCGACTGATTTATTTCTCTGAATGGAAACAGATTCAAGCTGCAGCAGCAGATTAGCGTTTCATTCAGCTTCCTCCACTGCTGCAGCCTAATGGGATTAGAGCCTCAGACGGCCGGCCAGCGTGGGCTTCAACGTGCCTCCAGATGGACAAAAAGGCCAAGAAAACGCAGCAACGGCAACCAGAACACAAATTAGAACTTTTCTGAAAGCGACCGAGTCAAACTAGAACTTCCTCCTCTTCGCATAGCTGCTGCCGCCGATGCTAACGGCGCGCTGGCTCTCCTCCAGCTCTTTGATTCTCTGACGTAGAGCCGCAATCTCTTTATTCTTCTCCTCCTGGAAAAACTGCAGCTTCTGATCAAACACAAACACACACACACACACACACCCTCCGCTAAGATCTGGGTCAATCTATCAGAACCTGACGTTTATTTCTGCTCACCCGCTTGAAGACGCTCTGAGGAAGAAGGTTGGATCCATGAAGCTGCTGCTGCTGCTGGCTCCTCTGAGCTGAACTTTGAACCCGAGCTAACTTCGCACCAAACTGTCAGAAAACACAAGCAGCTCAAACTGGAGGCTCCTCCATCAATCGTTTAGTTCAGACAGGTTTAACAAGCTACTTCAAACTGGGACTGAAACGGTTAAATTAATTAAATCAATTAATCACTATTATTTGATTAATCATGATTCAATAAATTGAGCTTTCAGATTCAAACAACCATTTGCTGGAAGAACAACTCAAAGAGCTGCAATGAAGCCAAAACTCTACAAAAAATAAACTTTTTGCATTTAAAATATGTTTTTTAATTCTTTGTCTGCAACCTGAAAAGTTCTGAGTGGAAAATATTTAGTTTTATCTTCACCTGGTTCAACGTTTGTTTTAAAAAAATCTCCTTTAAAGCATCTTTTGCTATCATTATTTTTTTTCCCCAGTTTTTCTTAGCATACTATAACTAAACAAAAAAAAAATAACAAAAACAATAGCAGGGTGGTGTAAACGTAATTATAACACATATAGAACAGAAAGTCACAAATTCAGTTAATTATTTAACTCTTTTCAAATTATTAATGAATCTTTCACTGAAGAACTGACTATAAACACAGAATATGAGGAATTATAAACGCTTTCATTTGTTTCTGAGCTTCAGTTCATAGAAAATAAATAACTTTTAAATTAAATGATAATCTTATTAAAGTAACCTTTAACAACAAAACGATGATTTGTAGAAACATTAAAGATCTTTTTTTTGCTGACCTCCATCTGTATCTTGAGCAGCTCGCTCTGCCGCTCTCTCTCCTGCTCCTTCATCCTCGTCTTCATCTCCTCCAGCTCCAGATGTTTCTCCTCCAGCTGCTGCTGAACATCAGCAACTTTAGCTTCCACTGGGAAAAAAAACAGACAAAAACCTGAAAACTGGTTTATATCAACACTTCTGACAAGAAAAACAAACTGATGGGCTTCAATACGACAGAAAAAACACAAACTCAACATTTTTAAAAACTAAAATAAACTAGGAAATAAATTGTTAAAAGTAATAAAAACCAGAATAAAACCTATAAAGAACCTGGTGAAGTTTTCATCCTTACTCTGCCTCTTTGCCTGTCTCTGCGCCTCCTCTACCTCTCTGCTGCTCTGCTGCTTGACGGCCTCTAGCGCCCTCTGGTGTCTGTCCTCATCTGCTGCCATCTGGCTGAGCAGCTGCTGGACGTCCGACCGCCCGGCCTGCAGAGCAGCAAACAAAACCAGACAAACCGAGATCAAAATTCACCTTTTCTAATCTGATTCTGGTAGAAATGAGAGACAGAATAAAGTTTTTTAAACAGCAGAGAACTGATCCGTTTGTTTCTGTTTTCACCTCGACTGTTCTTTCATTCTCTTCCTTCAGATTCTCCACCTCCTTCCTCAGCTTCTCGTTTTCCACTGAAACATCAAGAAAAACACAATTAAATAACAAAAACACAAAGTTTCTCCGCTGAAACTGATCCCTGTTTAAAATGATTCACTTTGTTAGGAGCTTCAGCCATTCAGATTATTTAATAAAACAAAAATCCCATCAGACACACTCAGCCATTTCTTTCCAGACTTCAGGATTTTAATAATATTCTTTCAATGAAGATAAAAACAATAAACTTTAAGGATGTTTAAAATAAATTGTTGCACCAGTTTGAATTTTATGATTTCCACTGATCCACACATGGAAACTTAAACTATGTTTGAAACGAATCAGTGATTTCTTCAGACATCAACGTTACTCAAAGTAGTAGCTACAGAAAGGAGAGGTTTGAACTTTGACCTAAAAGTGTTTCATCTTTAACAAATCAACTCTTTTCTGGAAAAAACAAAATTAAGGAAGTTATTTGGAGTTTTGCAGTTTTAATCAAAATATAATAAAAACATTTTGACAGAAAGAGGACTGATGGAGGAAAAACTCTCACTAAATATTAGTTAAATGTTTCTTATGAAGCTTTTGGTACAAGATAGAACTGCAGCAACTGTCAAACACGGTGGTGGCAGCATTATGCCGAGGGCTTTTTCTATATTAACTTTACTGCTGCACAAACTGGAAGAGTTTAAATAAATCATTAAATCAGGAGACTAAACATCTTTTCTTCAAGCTTCTGTTGGGTTTTTCTGGTGTGTTAACTCTTTCCACCAGCAGGTGGCGCCGTCACCTCTGAGGTCACATTGCTCCTGCAGCGTCTGATGCAGCCGGTCCACCGTCACCAGGAGGCTCTGCTTCTCTGCAAACATTTACCTCAAAAAAATCACTTCAGTAAAAACAAATCCATCTTAAAATTATTTTAAAATTATAAAATCAGCAAACTGACGCCATGGAGTAAAGAAAAGGAAAATAAAATGCTGTAAAATTATACTATTACTACCAAAGTAAAATTAAAAAATCATAAGAATGAGTGGATGCTATTGCAATAGTCCTAATAATATGAGAATAAAGTTGAAATAATGAGAATAAAGTCCTAGTATTTCCAGAAAAATGTGGAATATTAGCAGAATGAAACTGTAATTTTATAACTCCTACATGAAAAATTATAAATTATTAAAATGGGGATTGTTGAGCAACTTGTGCAGTTATATTGCACAAGTTGCTCAACATTATATTATCTCATTTTGCAAATGAGATAATATTTTAACACATCAGCATCAAATTATTATAGTAGAAGGACCTTTAAATGATTCTGCAAAATGAATTTATATATATATTTAAATGAACTGTCTAGACAAGCTGATCATGTCAGATCCTGATATGATCAGAACTCTCATTAAAAATTATGACATGATTCTCATAATTTAAATAAAACCTCTAATTTAGCTCTAACACTTTTCAGCTGCATAAACAGTTCTGATGTTTGGCAAAGCGCCACTAGAGGGAGACAAAAACCACAAGTTCAACCACAAATAAGTGAACTAAAATACTCACCATCTATTAGACTCTGCTCCTTATGTATGTAAAAATTCACCAGCCTGTTGGAGTCCTCCAGCCTGATCTCCAGAAGGTTTTTTGCACCATTCAGCTCTGTAATTTTCTGCCAGAGACATTAAAGACAAAATGCTGCGTTCAATGTCCCCTTAAAACAAACAATACTGAAAAACAGATTCAGTTTCAGTTCAAAAGTTGCAGTTTTTAATGCTTTTTGTCATTTGAAAACACATGAATAATTTATATTTATGTTGACCTCAAATTGGATTATTTAAAACATTAAAAAAAAAACATTAAGAAAAGTCCAACTTGGATCCGATTATTCTACACTGAACAGAAAAACTGAGTAAACTTTTACTCAACTTGCTAAGTTATACTATAATCTGTAAGATGCAGTTTTCAATTATTTATAAAAGCATATTACAGTCAAAGTAGATAGAAAAAAAATAAAAGGAGTTGTTTCCTGCCAAAAAATCTCAGAAAAATCAGAATATTGCTGAGAAAAAAATACTTTTTTTTCCCCAGAGTTTTTTCACAAAAATGTCAAAACAAGTTTCATAAATTCTAAAACAAACTGGACTGCAGACCCAATTCTACGGAAGAGAATTAGGGCCACTGGGGGAAAAAAATGAGACAGTTCTGATTTTGATCTCAGAATTCTGAGATTAAAGTCAGAACTGTTTTATTTTTTTTCCCAGTGGCCCTAATCCTCTTCCGTACTGTTCGCAAAGTCGAAGTAGAGTTGAATATTAAATATAGTGTCAAATATTATGGTGGCTTTAAAGTATGACTAAGATGATACATTTCCTAATTAAAACATAAAAAAGGAACAATATCACCGAAAAGTGGGTTCACTCAACATTAAAAGCTCGTTTTGTGCCAAACGTCATCACTTCGGTAACGACCGTTAGTCCAACCTTAGCCTAGCTAAGCTAAGCTAACCGTCACGTACCTGTTCCAGTCGACCGAATTCCGCCATAAATCCCTCCAGTTTCACACAGTTTAACTTCATCTTCCCGTTGGAATAAAAACACAAAGCAATTGCTTGAATTATGTAGTTTTATGGTTTCTATGTCTGTATTTGTCAGCGACGTTAAGCTAACTAGCACCTAACAACTGACGAAAAGAGCCGCCGCCATTTTGAGAACAGAGCGAACTTCTGAGTAACAGCATCAATATTACCAAAAACAAAACATATTATTATTGACTTTTTATATCACCAAGTTCCTTTATTGGCAGCCCAAGGAAAGTAGGAGTCAGTTTTAGTTTTCATAGTTTAAAGTCTAAAATATTTCTGTAAAATTGTACAGCGCATGAAAAGTGTTATCATACAAACCAAATTGTTATAATTTGTTTTAAACTCATATTTATCATCCACTGGTCATTAGCTAACATTATCACCGCTAAAATTAATACAGATAATACATTTAAATTATAAAACAGTATTTTAATTGTTCATACTGAATCTTAATTAAAAAATTGAAATTAGCTCTTTGATGTGGGAATTTTAACCCTGACCCCAAAATCCAAAATGGCCACCTTGCAGAATACAACCAACCAATTTCAAGGAGACTTTAAAGATAAATATCAGATTAAAACAAGAAGACAGCAACTTAAGTTGTTCAAAAGTTGTTTAATGTGTAACTTTATAAAATAGCATATGATTTTTACATTTATTATGACCCATATTATTGGAGGATCTATTTCTCTTTCCAGATGCTGACAAACATCTCCACGAATGTCTGGAAAGTTTTCCAATGATTGTCCAACCACTCACTTCAGGAAAAAAGAACAGCATGCAAGGAAAAATATAATTAAACTCTATTTTATCAGGACTTACTTTATCAGTCCACTTCAGTCCTTCCTAAATGTTACCTCCAGTTTTCCAGGAAATGCAGCTGAAGGTAACTTCTTACAGAAAAGTTAACAGATTTAAAAATGTAGCTGAATCGTCATTTATTGTTCAAAGAAATACAACCTTCTATTTCTGACATTAAATGAAACTACCCGTATATTTTTAAAGGGCCAATTGCGACAGAATGTGCAAACAAAACTAGAAATTAAACTGTTACAATATTAAGTATCTTTTCACTCAATGAGAACTTCTTAAAGTTAAATAATATAAAATATATTTTCACCTTGACCTAATTTGGCAGAATACAGTTAAACTTGCTGATTTGATTGATAAAATAATATTTAAGGAGACTTTAACATAAAAGGGCCACATTAAAACTTCTGACGGGCCGGATTTGGCCTCCGAGCCTCGAGTTTGACACCCGGAAGAATTCTCAAAACATAACTGACCTTAAACAGGAAGTTTAGTTAATGTCAGACAGTGAAGAAGAAAATACAAGTGTGCTTTAATAAAAGATGTAAACATTTGGTTTACAACTCTGAAATCATTTATGAATACAAATTACTCAGATATAAAAGCGAAAAAATACACAAAAAATTAAAAACTTTAAAAGTATTTCACAGTTTTAAATGAAAAGAGAAAATTGAATGAAAGTAAAAGGATAATTTACAGTCCAGCTGATGCTGTAGTCCAGAAAAGCAGATTTATTTGCCTTTTCTGTAGCTTTCATATATGAAACAGCATCAATATTACAAAAGCATGTCACAGTGAAACATGACAGAAATATTAAATACATAAAAAAGTAAATGCATGACCCTTTTGTTTATCATTTTCACAGATTATGTTAAAAAAAACAAACAGTTGAATTAGTGAAGATTAGATCGACTATGAACAAGTTCTGGGTGATTAATACTGAAAAAAGACAAAATTGTGAAACAAAAGTCGAGTTATTTCTCTATAATTACAGAGCACCTGGATTTTCAGAACTTGTTACAATATTGACCTTTTTTGACTCAAATCCTTCACATTCTAGATTATTTATGAAATTCCAAACCTGCTTTTTAAAACAATCAAGCTACACAGCGATGAATATTTCTAAGAGGGTGTGCTAACTTTATTCTACCAGAACAGACTAATCTCATCATTAAAACCTCACTTTATTTGTTCTAAATCATTTATTTATGATGCTAAAATGTTGGCATTGTCAGTGGTGGGCACACTAACGCTAAACTGCTAACCCGCTAAGCTAAGCATAGCTAATTTTTTCAGTTTGCACTTTAGCATTTTAGCTAAATTTGAAAACATTTAGCGCACTTAGCTTCCACTACATTAATTTTCACCAATAAAGTCTAAAGAGCTAATTTGGCTGTTTAAAAACCCAAACGTCTAAGTACTTGACCTCTTGAACTATTTAGACGTGTATATTCATGCTCTTATTTTGAAAGGGGTAAAAACTTAAAATTTGAATTGAAGTTAGCATCTTAGCATTAGCTTCTGCTAAAAAAGCTAAGTGGTGCATCAGTTTACTGTTAGTTACTCTAAAAGACAAAAATTTAACTGTTAGCCTCTGCTAAATGGGGTAGCGCTTTAGCATTACCAGAACTAATGTTTATGATTAGCGCTTTAGAGTTAATCATACCTTTCTAATTACCTTGTTAGCTAGCTCATAAGTGCCCACCACTGGTATTTGTTCCCTTTGATTTCCCATCTGCAGATCCAGATCTTCCCTGTAGCATCTTTGTTAGCTTTAGCTAACTCGCTGACATGAACTGATAGGTGCAGCTTAGCAGAGATATTTAGCTGTGCTGGTTTAAGGTGTAACAGTGTCACTGGGTCCAAGTTTCTCCGAATGCCTCCGACCCCCCTAGCTATTTTAAGCTAGCTGAAACCGAGCCAGGGTCACCTCCAGGAACTGACCTCCCTTAGATTAACAAGTTCTGAGTGATTCGATCCCCGGCTGATTTACGGTGTGACGCTTCCCAGCAGGTCGGGGGTCAGGTAGCCGTCGGGCATAGCTGGGATTTTGGGGCCGGTCGGGTTGGGGGCCGGTGTTGGTGTCAGCAGGAGGCTGTTCTGGATGTCCACGCCTTCCACCACGGTGTAGACAGGAGCAGCAGGCAGCTGGGCCACGCACTCAGGAAGCTCTGCTAACCGCTTCATCTCAGAGCTGCAGTCTCTCTGATCTGCGTTCACCAAGACGCCATCTTGTTTCTTACCCTTCTCCTCCTCCATGTTTGTCTCTTTAATGGTGGTTTTCTCCAGCAGAACACTCCCAGACAACCCGACCTCGCCGACCTGTGTGTACGCCGCCGCCTCCATGCCCTCCGCAGCTACAAACGCTGAGCTGTGCTCCACGGTGGTCGCCTCCTGATGGACGGCCAATGCGCTGGCCTCGCTCAGCAGATCTGGCTCACAGCAGCTGGAGCGGCCCGAGTCGTCATCCCTGAAGACGATGGAGTGTGGAGACGAAGGAGAGCGGTCCATGAGGCAGCCCGTGTCCAAGTCCAGCAGCTTATCGTTGGACTCCTCAATGTCCAGGTCGATGAACTCCACCCAGGGGTCGTTGCTGTAGAGCTCTGGCCTGAGGTCGGGCGGGCCGGTGAGGATGGATGAGAGCTCTCGGAGTTTCCCTTTCTGGAACAAACACGGTTCAGACACCCATGACTTCCCACGAAACCCAAAATAGACGTTTATAATGAAATTTTGACCTTAAATAGAAAGTAAAAATTTACATTTTAAATGTTTTTGTGATTCTGTTTGGGTCTAGCTGGCTTCTAAAAACAATCCAAATGATTAAAATAAACACTGAGATGTTTTTCGGCAATAAGTCTATGTTTTTAGATTCTGGGAGATGAGCTTCCAGAATGTAACGTCTCAAAATCACCAGGCACTGTCCGTCACCTAGCAACCCCAGCAGAGTTCCGCCCGTCACCTAGCAACCCCAGCAGGGTTTGTATAACCCAACAATGGGTTATACAAAATATGTTCATACATTTTTTTTTTTTACACAAAATCCTTCTTAGATAACGAGATTTTTTTCTTGTTATTGTAACATGGTCAAATATTTTGTTATAAGTTGAATATTAAGTATTTACTAAAAACAAGCTCTTATTTCTTGCTGTAAGTTAGTTTTGTCGTATTTCAAGTGTTCTAAGATTTTTGCACTAGAAACTAGACCAAAAATACTTTGTAAGATTTTGTTTTATTTATAGTGTATAATTTTGGTCAGAAAAAAGCCCAACTGGAGGAAAAAATAAAGGCATTTAATTCCAAAAAATAATAAAACTAAATCCTTCATGTAGAAACTTGCCTTCAGTAGGTACGGATCGATTCCTCGTATTTTCGGTCCAGGAACAGGAGGCAAGAGGATAAACATCAACCTGGAGCAGAAAAGAAAACACCAGAAATCATTCTTCATTCTCTTGGTTCAGATTCAAATATTCTAATTCTGACAATCAGCTACTAACTTTTCCTGCTGTGAAATGATGACCAGCAGCAGGATGGCCACTAGAAACAACGCTCCAAAGATGAGCAAAGCCATAACTGGGAATCTGGAAACTGAGGGACAAAAAAAGTCCAATGAATGAATTGAAAAAGCAAAACGTTTTAGCACAGCTTTGTGAGCGTTTACCTTTAGATGGGATGTGGATGAACACAGAGTCGCTGAAGTCTCCATAGTCCTTCCCTGCCAGCATTTTGCAGCGAACTCTGACCTCATAATTGACGTTGGTTTGAAGGCCGAACAGGGAGCGGTGCGTTGTTTTCACCACGCCGGTCTGAGGAGCACAAAGGGTTAAAAACTCAAGTTATTATCTCTGGAAATAAAGAGGAACGATTTAGAGCCAGCAAGGCTTCAGTTACTACGCCTAGAAACTGGAGATCAGGCTGAAATCTGAGCCTTCAGAGACACATAAAGACGGTTACAAAGTCAGCCTTCTGTCACCTGAGGAACAATAAGAAAATAACTGGAATTCACAACAAAATCTTTTGTTTTCTCTGTTTATTTTACTAACTTCTTATTCAGTTTTTGTTTCTTATTTTTTATTAACAGAAGACTAAAACAAATTCTTGTTTGAATTATCAGCTGGTGGCTTAACTTTGAGCCCAATAGATTTGACTGATTGTTGGGTAACCAGCCTCTGCACCCTAACGCAGCCGCCATGGACACCCACCTGTTCCCAGCGCTCGGCGTTGGCCTGGCGGTACTGGGCTTCGTACTGCAGCGCCATCCATCCCGTCTCCACGTCGGCCGTCGCCGGAGGCCTCCAGCTCAGCATGGCGTCGAAGTGCGATCCGGTCAGGCTGACGTTCATCAGAGTCCAGTTGAGGCCGAACGGAGGGTCCGGTTGCACTGCAGAGCAGAAATACAACATCAAACCAGGCAGAAATTCAAACACATTTTCTCTGATTGATCCTAATTAATCAATACGGTCTAGTTCAGTGCTGTGTTGTCAATCATTAGTTTGGGTTTTTGTGGATTTCAGATATGAAGATATTTCAGGTTTTCCACTTTATTAAAGAACAGAAAAAATATTTGAGAAATTTTAAAAGATTTTATCAAAAAATAAATAAAATTTACATGAAGAGTGAAAAAAGTCAGCTTCTTTAAAAGTTCTTTAGTTCAAATGAATGGATAAACAGATGAATGAATAATTAAAGGAATGGGCCAGCGCAGTCTGAAGTCCGTCCCTACAGGATGCGACCTTCATGTTTTAGATGTTTCCTTTCGTCAGCGCCTGAATGAACTGGAACAGTTCTCTTGAGAACTGGAACAAACCCAAACACTTTTCATAATTAAAACCAGAAGACAGATTCGTCTGCAGAAGACAGGTTGCTCTGTCTTCTGCAGAAGAATCTGTTTTCTGTCACGCTAACAGGAGGAAGGTTTCTCTCCAGTGGAATCAACCAGTCTGGACCTTCCTACGTTTCTCTGCGGCTCTGAACTCACCGAGGTCTGCCAGGGAGAAGGAGATCTCGTCGTACAGGACGGCCCGGTCCCTGGAGCGCAGCTGCACCGTGTAGGACGTCCAGACCGTGGTGTGGTTCTCGTTGAAGAAGCACTCGTCTGGTCTCTCCGCGCTGTACTGGGGACATTCGTTCCAGTTTTTCTCTGAGGCGCCGATTAGCCTGAAAGGGAACACAGTCGACTACATTGATGCAGGTTTATGATACAGTTTGGTGGCTTTGATTAGGCATTGCTAGCTTAATCACCAGGAAACAGACATTTCATAAGAATTTTTGAGTTTTTCTTTATAAAATCGTAACTGCTCAGTCGTTGTCAATCATGCATATGACATACACGCTGACATATTGTTGGAAGGTAATACTAAACACTATACTGACATTATATACAGCGGAAGCTAATCGTAAAGTGCTAATATTACTTCTTCTGTAATAAAAAGTCTTCTAGATATTTAGGTCTCCATTTAATTTCAAAATAAGAGCATGATAAACCAAAACTTCAGCAGAGATATCAAACTTTATTCAACTGAAGGTTTACAAAACAGTCAAGTAAATTAGCGCTTTAGAATTTATATGAAAAAATGAGTTAAGGAGAAGCTAAATGTGCTAAACGTTTTCAAAGTTAGCTATAGCGCTAACAAATAGTTCTGCTATTAGCACATTAGCATCCCCACTACTGGACTTATGTCTATATTTGATCTTCTGGCTCCAGCTGAAGTCACTTTACGATTATTCCAGTTGAAATAAATAATTATAAGCCAATCATTAACCTGTGTTTATTTGGTTGATTTAAAGCAGCATCACTTTGACCTGCTGGTGGACTTTGCCTGTTCGAAAGAGATAACTCTGCTTCGAATTTATCACAGTCAACCCTCAGTTCATGTTTCTGCTCTAAACCTGAAGCAGGTTTTCATGTTTTTAAAAAGCATCTTTAAAGTGGAGGAAAAAGCAGGTTTATGGATTAGTGAGGACAATGTTTTCCTTACACTCTGTTGAAGTAGAACAGGCGTAAATCTTTTGGTTCCGAGAGGTTCTGGAAGGATCCAGCGCTCCATCTGCAGAGGAAAGTCTCCATGTTGCGCGAGACGCAGCCGGTGAGATGCGGCCGCACTGGAGAGGAGAAGAAAATATTATTTACACATTTTATTAAAAACAATATCCGCTTCTTTCTCTCTTTTTATTCCTGCATTTGAAGCAGTTTGAGCTGCGAAACAAAAAGGCCTTGGATATTTTTCATAACTGACATATTGTGTCAGATATGAGAAGTTGGTAACATCAATAGATTCTTTTCTTATTACAGAAGAGAGCAAAAAGGTTTCTTTTAATCTTTACATGAACTTCTGATATTTATGACTGAGTGAATGAAATAATAGATAAAATGGCGCTGAGCGCTGAGCAGCTCCTTTTGGCCAGCAGCGTTTTCCTGGAAGTCCTTTTCCGTCTCACTGCAGAAGGAGTTCACTCCTTCGCTGTCGTGGAATAATCTGTTTGTTCTCGCCGTACCGAGAAACGAGCTCACACAGAAACAGGCGTGCAGCTCAGGTTTTACTGCCTGCGCAAATTGAGAGCATGTGTGCCTGGAGCAGCTCTCTGTGGAGCAGCTACAGGCTGCCGGCCCAGTAAACACCACATCTGGCAGAAAACGCAGAAATCACCACTTCCAAAGTAAAACATTCATTTTCACTAAATGCAGTTTGTTCCATATAATCCTGAAAAATTCAGTTGTTTTGTATCTTTATAGCTTCAGGATCCGAGCTAAAATGATTTTAGAATAACAAGCAAAGAGTTTTATTTGCATAAAAGTTATGTAACTGCTAGTTGAAGGAGCCAAACAAAACACTTCAGTCAAAATATATATTTTTTTCATCTTAAATTCAAAATTATTCAGTGTTACTATAGATGGTGAAAAATGCTAACTTTATATATTATTTTGTACAGTTTTGGCTTCATTACTGCCAAGTGCTGTCGATCAACCTCATGTACTTGCCGCTAAATGTGCTGCTGGTGGAGAAACAATTACAGAAAAACTCTTTATCTGCCATCATCAGTGGCTATGCTAACTTATAACAAGCCAAGTGCAGAGCAGCGGAGAGAAAGGAGTATGATTAGCAGCCCTAAGTCCCGCCCCCTGGCTCTGACTTCTAGTTAACACTGGGAGAAAACACAGGAGTTACATTTTTACAGATTATACTGTCATAACATAGTGACAGTTTCAACAAATATGTACAAAATATTTTCATAAAAGTTACAAACTGCAGCTTTAAGGTCATTTGTTGCTTTGTTTCATTTTAATGTTACATGTTTTGCTGAGAAGGTAAGAAAATCAAGAATTTACTAGTTTTTTATTTTCTCTTTTGACTCGATGATTTTCGCCAATGTGAGAAAAAGTTTGAACGCCTCCAGCTTAAAGCAGAGGAACAACTGCAGCATTCCTCACTCTGGTCTGAAAACAGAGAAACACAGAGAAAACCACCTGCAGGCCATCAGCAGCTCAACGGCTCACAAGTCCAGACTGGCTGAGCGCCGTTTCCCTGCGACAAAAATGATGATGGTGATGATGCATGCAGTACTTTTGGCCCACTTCAGAAAACAAGAGTCAGGGGTTAAAAATAACCTGTTTACCAGATAACCGGCTCCTCCTCCTGTTCAGGGCCGAGCTTCGTCAGGATTAGGAGAAAAATGTGACACCCAGCTATGTGGTCAGAAAACCTCAGTGGGGGAGGAGAGAACATGAGGGTTAAACCAGGCTGACCCACTAACCTGCTACTGCAGGTTCCACCTGCAGTATCATATTCAAGATGAATATGATAACTTTGTCTCCTCAGAAATGCATGAATGGCATCCAGCAAACTGGTTATAAATTTACACTTACCCAAGCTAGCTAGCTAACTAGCTAAAACACAAGCTAACTAGCTAGCTAGTATGTTAGCAGCTAGTGAGTAGTAGTATCAGTTACCATGGGTTATTACTGCAGATAGGAAAAAACAGAATGTCTACAAAAAACATTAATAGTAATAAAAAAGGACATTTTTTAGCTCTAAAAGTTGAAAATTTGGAGGGTGGGTTTTCTTTTCAGCAAAGACAACCAGAGGCTCCTCTACTTTTCTTGTTTTTTGGATGGAGGATGACTTGTTGGATGGACGAACAGATGACTGGACGGACGGATTAAGAAAATTACCAAAAGTCAAAAAAAAATTTTTTTCTGAAACTCTGAAATATCCAAGTCTAGCAAACTTGAGATTGAGCTCTGTTTCCGTTATTCATGGGTATGTTAGCAGCTAGTTAGCGGTAGCCTCAACCGTCTCCAATCAAACAGAATGAAGACTCAAACATATATATATATATACCGTGTTTCCCCGAAAGTAAGACAGTGTCTTACATTCTTTTTACCCCCAAAAGTACCAATATGTCTTACTTTCGGGGTATGTCTTATATTGGAAAAAAAATGTCGATTTTTGTTTTAACCATAAAATTAACATTTATTAATAACCTGAACAGTAATGGCCATCGGATCAATTCCTCTGCGGTGCTGGGTAGAGGTGTGGCTTCTTCTTCCACATGCAGGAGCCGCTGGGCCAATCAG